>CAUYSK010087465.1:0-58163 GCA_963575035.1 Avahi laniger | reverse complement strand
AGACATACAGAGAGTTTAAGTGACTTAACATCAATAGATCACCTCCTCCAAGAAGCCTTCCTTAGACTTCAGGATGGGTCAAACGTTGTTATATCTCCCATAGCAAACTGTGACTATCTTTATCAAATATGTTTTATATTTCTGTCTACCCTGTTAGATCCCATCCTCCTTGAGGGTAGGGAAAGTTCAGGTTTAGAGTCCAATGCTTTCTTCCTGCATGTTACCTTTGCAATACCATTTTCATACGTGCCATGAGCCTTGGGGTTTGGAAACACAGAATGCCTTTCAGTTATCGAGAGTAATTACGAGCTTTGTTATGCAGTCAAGGTTGCCCCTTGTGTCCTCCTCCTCTGTGAAAGGGAGTATTTAACACGTTTTCCTTCTTTTTTTTTTTTTTTTGAGACCGAGTCTCACTCTGTTGCCCTGGCTAGAGTGAGTGCCGTGGCGTCAGCCTAGCTCACAGCAACCTCAGACTCCTGGGCTCAAGCGATCCTTCTGCCTCAGCCTTCCAAGTAGCTGGGACTACAGGCATGCGCCACCAAGCCCGGCTAAATTTTTCTATATATATTTTTAGTTGTCCAATTAATTTATTTCTATTTTTGGTAGAGACGGGGTCTCACTCTTGCTCAGGCTGGTCTCGAACTCCTGAGCTCAAACAATCCACCCGCCTTGGCCTCCCAAAGAGCTAGGATTACAGGCGTGAGCCACCGCGCCTGGCTCCTAGTCTTTTGATTATACCGCACTGCCTCTACATTAGTGCTGAAAAGACTGTTCCAGAAACGTCTCTGGTGGAGTCTAGAGGGTCCCAAAACTGAATCAAGAGCACTTGGGGAAACACAGATAGCTTATTTTTTTCTTTTTTAAGGGAAATTCTCAAACTTACACGGAAGTAGCGAGCCGCTATAATGACCTGGCACCCAGCGTCAGCACTTCTCAGCACCCCCCGCAGTTTCACCTGAGGCCTAGAGAGACCCAGCAGTGCTCAGGTGGAAGGAGCCCCGCTTTCCCAGGTCACGACAGAGCTCATGGACTAAGACGGCAAGGGTCACAGCGAGGCGTGCTGTCAGCCTACCTGACAGAATGAAACTACACGTATCTGGAGTAGACCATGACTTAAACCCAAGCCTGGCTAAATCAAATAATGTGCTGTGCCCGATCTGTACCATTCACGTCCGAATTCCAGGATTTTCCCACACGTAAGCGAATACTTCAGAGTAGCCCAGGATGTCCACACTGCTTCAGGGCCACACGGAGCAGTGCGGCATGCATCACAGGTCGAAATGCGGAAGGCTGCACCTCAGCACAGCTGACTTCCCTAGTGCCCTGGTAACACCCCGTACTTACCACTGCACCCCACTTAACCTCAGCCTTCTACTTGGAAAAGAACATTCTGTGTTTTATTTTGAAAATCTTTTACTAGTAAAATGTGAAAATTAAACTATATCAAGAAAATGTCAGTGTGAATTAAAGAAGTTAGTTTCATTAACTGTAATAACTTTTTTAAAAGAATTCAAACAAACTTCATTTCTTACCAATACTTGGCTTTTTTGTTGTATATCTGACTCTGAACTTCCTGACGAGGTGCTGAAATACAGAATTTAGGATTCTGAAATTGCATTTCAGGCATGCATATGCGCATGCGTGCACCCCCCGCCCCAGCCCCCTGACATCAAATAGCTCTTTACACTGTAACATTTAAGATAAATTTTCCAAAGTATTTCCTCCAAATGTCAATTTCTGGACATTTCAAAAGGAAATAAAAATAATGGAATGTAAACTTTTCTTGCAGAAGTTAAAATAGTCTTTATAGGTTCTCTTGAGAATAAGCAGTCTGAACAGTACAATCTGTTCTGAAAACCTGCAAAATCTCTTATTTCAACTAAAAAAAAATAGAGGGAGGAAACAGACTTAGGAAATTCTTTGTCTCATACCCTTTGCGCTACCTCCCCCTTCCCTCCCGGACCGGTTCCATTAGCTTACAAACGTGTTCTTTATCACATCTCGAATGCTCGTATCCCTTTAGTTTCTGCTTGATTACGCTGAGTCCTTTTGCCATAAAGGTTACAGCAAAACTATATTCTCACTGTCTCCAGGTTTTTTGTTGAAGCCACTACAGTCAGACTTTCACTGGTACCACCCCACAGAAACTGCGCTGGTCAAATTCACCAAAGATCTCCACAGTCAATTGTCACGACTCATCTTACTTGACAGCTTTTGACAGTGACTCATCACTGCCTCTTTGAATTACTCTCTCCACTCAGCCCCCAGGACAGCCCGCGGTTCCAGAATACTTTCTCGTCAAATATCCACGTGCTGTATCCATCCTTCCTTCTCGTCTTGGCTCAGATATTGCCCCCTCAGTGAGATCTCCCATATGCATGTCGTTTAGGATTGAAACCCTCACCTCATCACCAGACTTTGTTTTTCTCTGTAGTATGTACCAATTTCTAACATGTAATTTGCTTATTTATTATATTTCTGTATGTCTTCTCAACTAAAAACATAAACTCCTTGAGGAGAAAGAATTTTTTTCTGTCATTTTTGTTATTCCATCCTCAACATCTTCAAGAGGGATAGGATGGCCAGAAAATATTTGTCGAATGAATAAACGAATGATTTCAAAACCTCATAGATGTAAAAGATTCCATCCTATTGTTGCCAAACAATAAGCCTTACTTTTAAATCCTGAGGTACTATTTCCCCAATGAATATATTGTTTTCATAGTTCTGTGCATTTGTCTCACTTTTACTCACTTTTCAAGAAATTTAGAACCATTTAAAAAGGTTCACAAAGTAATCAGTGATTACTGAGCAAAATTAATTAAATTCTCACTTAGTGGAAGGAGACGCCGGGGTTCTAGAGAGATGATTACTCCTCTCGCATCGTAGATGAATCAGCAAAACCCTGCATTTTAGTGCTTTCTACGTGATGGTACCTCTGTCTCATGAAATGGAAAATAAGCTTTTTGGTCACACAGTTGCTGGGCAAACCAACAAATGGCTTTGCAGGACCTTAATAAACTGAGCCCTCTTACCTTCTAACTAATTTTATCTTCTATCAGTTCTGTGTGCTACACAAAGCTGGTAACGTCACTAAGCTGTACTATCTAACAGTTCTAGAGTATGTGTTTATCCTTTCCTTCAACTGTTTCCTCTGACTAGAACCCTCATGCTCTCTTCTCTGCTTGTTACTGTTGCTTCATACCGTAACTCAAATGCTGCCTCCCGAACCCCCTCTCACCCTGCTAGTCAGAAGTATTTCTTGACTCCATACTCTACAAGCAGTTTTTGGACATCTGTCTCTTATGACCCTCGTTACATTTCGCAATGTCTATAATTGTTTGTCTGTCTGTGTCTTTGCATTTCTCAATGACACCCTCCTAGATGCTTTGCTTATTTTTTTATTCACCTAAAGCCATACCAAGCAAAAAATTAATATTTGGTCACTAAATGAGGCCAAACAAAACAAAACATTGTGAGTACAGTACCCTTATGTGCATATTCAGATATGCTGCAAATGAACCACAGAAAGAACTATTTGAAACCACCTTCTTTTAATAAGCTGAAACAAAACTACTGATTTGAAAATGAGGGAGCTTTGGCTGCCTGACAATAATATTTAAAGGTCATGAGTCACGGCCTCAGAGTAACCATAGTAACTCAGCATACACAGTAGAAGTCATGTTGTACAATAATTAAAAAAAAAAAAAGCTTTAGAAAGCTTATTAGCCTTGAGATAAAACAAATTATAATTAGCAAACATATTTATGAAGCTTGTTTTTATTGCAGTGTTTTCTTACTTCAGGGTTCACGAGAAAACTGGAAAAGCTTCTTTAAATTTCTGTTGGCAAGGGGTGATAATATGACGTATAAGCCCTACAGTAGTCTTTTTCTCAGTGCTTTGCAAGAACATAAAAATTTCCTTCCTTTGTATGAAATATCTTTCTATTTACTCTCTAAACATTTTATTCCATGCTTTTTATGTAGAATTGGAATAGTAATTAGCCACCAATTAGTCCACTTGAATAAACGACTTTAATAAAATTGGTATAGCTGTTGAGCACCCAGTTCCTATAGGAGAGGGTTTCCTCGGAAAACGTTTTTTTGTCCTTAGGTTAATTGCATCCAGGGCCTGAGCCTCTCTTGCTTAGACAACTTAGGGGCAAGTTCCCATTCCGTTTATGTAAACTGTGGAGAAGGTCTGTCTCAAGGGCATGAGAAGAGGAGAGGAGGGAAAAAGAGAAGGGCGGCCAATAGACACACGGGACCAGTTTGTTCCTGCTTAGAAGGGAGGGGGCCGAATTGAACCCACCTAGAGGTCAACAAGAATAGCGTGGTGGTTCCACCTTCTGCCTCAAAAGCCCTGCTCTCTACTCGCACAGAACACTCAGCTCCACGTACAGGAGGACAAAAATGCTAATGACAATTTACAGTGAAACAGAGTCTAGCTTTTCACTTGGGTTTTCTGCTGGCTGCATATGGGCTATTTATTCACAGTTGTCAACTGCAGGACATTTTCCCTCCGTTCGGTAACCTCATGTTTACCTCTCTAATTGTCTCCACATTGACATATCATCTCTTTAGGTGCTTTGTTCAGGGAAATTAAAAGAATATGAGTGTTGGCGAAATTTCGTTTGCTTTAACAAAAAAAAAAAACTTCCTACCTCCCAAAGATTGTTCATCTTTTGAGGATCATGAACTCCTTTGCACACATAAACAACATTTTACACAAAATCTTGGGGAAATTGTGAATTTTCTTTGTCATCTGTGGACCACAGACCCAAGGCAAAAAGTAAATACAAACAAGTCTCAGACATAAGGAAAATATGTTTTAAAACTTAACACACAGCCAGGATTGCACGGGCACACCTCACATAGGATACTGCTCCCTAGGATATAGCTCCTTCTCTACAGAGAAGGTGCGGTCATCTCTCACTCCAGATTTAAAAGAAAATTCTAAATACAAGATATTTCCACATTTGAAGAAGAAATGAGTATTGTGTCAACACATAAAACTTCCAGTAATTAACAGTAGATCGATTATAGAGATGAACTGTACTTCTATATGTGTAGCCAGAGTTGATTTGGCTATTTATTTGGGGACCATGGAGAGAAGGAATGACCTAGCCTTGTGTGTGTGTAGCTCTTGGCAAGAGTGGTGAAGCTGACAATTCGTTTTAGTGGTTCAGAAAGAGGGCTGGCTCAGCACCGCCCCCCCACCTCCCACTCTAGTAAAACGAGTGAGTATGTGATTTTGAGAAGAGCCAGTGAAGGATGTTTTATTCATTCAACAAATATTTACTGAACCCCTACTGCGTGTCAGGACCTGCCCTGTGACCTGGAAAGATAGCAGCTTTCAAAGAAAGGGGTCCTTCTCCAGGAAAGGGTGAAAAGTCTGTCTGTTGTTATTCCCCAGACTTTGAAGAAAAGTTTTGGATTTTTTTACTTTTTTTTTAAGTACTGAGTGAAGGCTACTTTATAATTTATCCAGAATTCCCATGAAGTGCTTTGGGACAAGAGGAGCTGGGAACTTACCTGCTTCTCTCTGTGGTTTCAGACTCTGGGAGCACAGAGTCCTTACTATAACATTCTCCCATCTCAAGCCAGGTCCACTAGGATTCCCTGTCCCTGGGACAGACACCGACTATCCCCTCTCCCCTTAGAGTTTTAGAATCCCTGCCAGGCTCTGCTGTCCCTTGTTGCTAGGCAACCACAATGGCTATGGAAAGGACAGTTAACTTCCCAAAGAAAAAAAAAATCTCAGTTGTCCCTCAAAATGTCTCACAAATCAGATCCAGAAATGAGAGCAGATGAAGAACCACCACATAGTCATCATTTCTGGAAAACCCATTCCAAGTGGAACAGAAGCAGTGGTTTTGTGCTCAAACCAGGACATGTTTACGGCAAGAACCAGTGCTAAGGAAACAGCCACACTGCTGTCTGAGAGGGGTGCACAGCCAGCAATGGACTGGTTCATAGGGAAGCAGTAGTTTCTCTACAGACTGACCCCTCATTGGGGTGATCTTCTTTCCCTAGGACCCACAGGCCCCAGAGAGAAGACCCACCTGCCCACTTGCTAAGTGAAGCTTCCTTCCTGGCACAGGATGGCAGGGGAGATGCATTGGGCCTGATGAGCTGGTATCCTGCTCGCTGGCACAACTCACTGCAGCCCCTGGTCCTTCTTTCCTGGTGATTGTCTGAAGTTACCAGCCACTTTCTCCCAGCCAGTTGCTATCTCTCTCTCTCTGGATGCATTTATGGACCCAGATGGGCTCTGGCAGGAAGTACAGGTTTGAGCTCTGCAGTCTACAGATCAGAATCACTTCTGGGTTTTGATTTGTAAGTCCTAGACTTACCCAACCTATCACACTGTCCACTCCAAAATAAATCAGGTTGGTATGACAGCAAAGCTTCTAATCACAGAATTTGTTTCTAGAGTTGGAGCATATAGAGCAGATAACTGCAATAACAGTAGAAATGAATAGTTGGAACTTACCAATTCATGAGTGTAATTAGCATCTATTTCACCAATAAAATTTTAAGCCACCCGTCCCCTTGGTAAAACAACCCTTTGAGTAAAGTTAAGAACTATTGAGCAGTCGGTGTTCTGGGTAGAAAAGTCCACACTAACTAGGTAGATATAGAAATGCAAGGACTGGGCTACTGGCATTGCGTCTAGTTAGCAACCTGTTCAGGATTACAAAATCATCTTACCTCTCTATGCTTTGGTTTTCTTATTTTTAAAAGAACCTCTTGAACTATTTCTGTTATCCCTTTCAGCTCTAACTTTGTTCTGTTTTCTTTAGTCCATCTTATTAAAATACCCGCAGAGTGAGTTATATAATATTTTAGTGCATTTTAGAGGAATGTGCAAATGTCCACCATGTAGTTGGTTCATAATATTTTATAAAGGGAAGGTCATCTCGGTAATGGCTGGTGAAAAGCACTGTTGGCAGTAATTATTTGTAATGGTTATTAATCTTATCGTACATCTGGCTGATCAAAAGGAGAGGTGGAGAGAACATGGCTGGTACAAAAACAGACTTTCAAAGAGTCCTTGAAAAACAAAGTGACTTTTCCATTCTCATTCCTCCCTAAAGGAACACTGCATGGGAAGGGTTTGAGAAGGTGGCGGTGAAGAAATGGGCAGATACATTAAAGACGTGTTGGCCAACAGAATTCTGGACGGAAAAGGCTAACTAGGGAAATTAATGGTATTGTTCTTTCATGATTAAGTTAAGGAAAAGTACTTATGAATGAAAGTCATTCAGATGATCTTATTTTAAGAAATTAAAGTGAATTTTAAAAAAAACTATTAATACAATCTTCCCCTTTTAGCCTAAAAGAAAAAAAGAGTATCATTAGTGTAACAAAACTTGTAGAAATATATGTAAATCATTGGCACTTACACCATTAACATTATTTTAAACTGAAAAAATGCTATAAGCTTATTGGGGCTGTTGTAAACTATTACATACAATATGAAAACTTACCTTGTAGGCTGCCAAAAATGTATCTTTTCTTAGAATCAGAAATCATAAATGTGCATATGACAAGGAGGAATTTTACATGTTCTGCTGCCCTGCGGATGATTATCAGGATGCCTCATCCAACTTCGATGAGCGAGTCCCCACAGGACCAGAGAGGCGGGGGAAGGGAAAACAGCACTGAGGAAGAGCACGACAGAACAGAGAGATTTACAATAAAGCGATGTGTCTGCAGAGGGGAGAGAAAGCTGCGGTGGAGACTTTTCGTTTGTGCTCGGGAAAGAGCCCTTTGTTTTCGTCCGTCCACTCACTCTGTCATTTGTTTGTTTATTCATTTGTTCACCGAATGTTTATTGCGCACCCACCGTGTGCTGGGCCCGGCGCCCGCGCTCGCCATTCCTTCAGGGTTATCATTCCAGTAGCCAGTAATGCCCACTGGAAAACAAATAAATAAACGAAGCAGGTCTTGGATTTCCAAAATAGTCCTCTAACCTAACAGATCCCAAGCACTGAAGAAAAGATAAGTAGATAAACTCAAACAGGGACACCTCCGAGGTGTCCCCTGCGGAGCGCAATCTCAGGAAGAAAAAGGCCCGCCTTTCGCGGAGTTGACCTAGGGAAGCTCACTGTGTTCTCTCTGTGATGAACGCCAGGTGACCGTGCCCATGTCTGGGAGTCTGGGCGAGTGCGTTTGTGCTCGGGGAGGACAAGAGGAGAGGGTGAAGGTGACAAAGAGACCAAAGTTACAGCACACAAACAAGTACAAATCAGGCCATGAACCACAACAACCAAAACATCTTCCAACTGATTGCAAAGGCCTTCCTTCTCTTTCTCTCGAGACTGAGCGAGCTCACTTGTTATTGTTTTTTTGACCTCTTCCCTGTATTGCTGATTGCTTGATACAGTGGGTCTGATTATCTCCAGGTTCCAGGCTGTGCTGATGGAGAGGGACGTTTTTCTGTGTGAGCAGAGAGACCTGTCTGCCTCCTTGGTCCTAAAGTCTGTACTCAGGAAACAGGGATGAAACTGACAGCTGTTAATTGATGAGCAGGGATGTATGCTTTTCATTTATGGCCTCTCTGTGGCAGGAAAGAAACGTTCCTGCTCCCTCTTTACTATTCTTTCCTGCAGTGAGCATTTGTCACTCACAAATCCCTAGCAGTGTTTGATTTCCCTGCGAGAATTGCCTCTCTCCCTTGCATATTGATTTGGAGGGATGGCAAATTCAGGTACCTGGCCTCACCACAGAACCTAAGAGGAAGCAGACCCTGTCCAGACAAAGGTCTACACAGCATTGAACTTGGCTCTTCAGCAATTGGATCCTGGGTCTTTGCATCTCAAACAGGTAATATAATAAGGAAAGAAACAGTTGAAGTTCCAGTCATCGTTTCTTTACTGAGGTTCTGCCACATAGCAGGCATTTTTCTGGATGCTGGCTTGACACTGACAAGCAAGACAGTTGCTCCCATGAATTTCATACTTCGGTGGGTCGAGGCAAAGAAATACAGAAGATAATTACAGACAGGAACAAGTACTCTAGAGAAAATAAAAGGATATGATAAGACTAAGACCAAGAGGTGACATAGAACTGAGACATGAAGGATGAGAAGGAACCAGCGCTGAGACACTTGCAGGGAAGGGTGCTCCAGCCAGAGGTGGTATGATCCCACACCACAGAAACACGCCTAAACAGCACCGTTAAAAGACAAACTTCTCTTGACCTTATGTCTTTCTGTGCTCCCCTTCATAGAAAAAAATCTTCAAAAAAGTAGCTTATTTTTCCATGCTTTCTTCAATCTTCTCCAAGCAAATATTCATAGACTCCACTGAAATGGCTTTCATTTTGGTCACCACCAACCTCCACCTTGTCCTTAAACAGCAACATGCTGGCCCCACTTTTCCTGTTACTAGTCCAGCGTTTTGTCTCTGAGGTAGCCGTGGTTTCTGCCCATTCCCAGCCTTCTGTTGATTCCAAAGCCCCCATATGCTGCCAATTCATTCCCTTTTTCTCTTCTTAGCCAGAATTTTTTTCTATCACTTCCAACCAATAAAAGCCTAACTCATGCATTTATATTTTTCATATTATTGTTACCCAGAAAATAATTAGAACACCATTCTCATTCATTCTTTTGCTTACATTCACTGTTTTCCTTAAAATGCTACTACTGTATTGGTGAGTACATAGTTATGTTTCTCCTATGGTTAATTTTCTCTTATAGTACTCACTTCTTGAGAGTAAATCATTCATTCATTTGAAAATATTTATTATTATCTATGTGCCTAACACAGTTTGAGATATTGGAGCTAGGCATTGTTCAAAACAGTCGTGGTTCCAAGACGTATTTCTTAGTCTGGTACACTTAAACCAAGAAATTTCTTTTTTGGGTTGTCTCTGCTGTTAGTATGTTTTAAAATATTCTGTCTTTTCTAAGGCGTTGCTACTCTAGGTTCCATGTCTTTTACGTCCCCAATTATGTGTCTAACAAAATTTCTTAGAGACTCATTAGCTATAAAATTAAATATAATTTTTCCAAATATTAGATTTTTATTTCTTTAATCATTTTTGTATACTTTTAATATAGAATCTAATCTCAAGTAAGTAAAAACAAACAAGGTGGTAGTAGGGAATCCGAAGAAGCCGTTTCTCAGAAATCCTCCTCTCCACCATGACTTCCTCATGGCTCACAGTGGACGGATGAAGATGTTTGGAAGGCTGCAGTGCTGGGAAGGACTCTTCCAGTTACAAGTAACAGAAAAGGCAACTCGTAGCGGTTAACTCATGGGGGAATCTACTGGCTAATGTGCCTAGAAGGTCCAGAAGTTAAAGGTGCTTCAAGGTCAGTCAGTGATGCTATCAGAACACAGTGTCATTCCATCTCCCCATTCTTCCATAAACAACGTGGCTTCTTCTGAAGGCTGGCCTTCCTCGTGGGCATGGAGTTGGCTGCCAGCAGTAACAGGGGCTACAGGTGACTTTGTGCATGGTTAGATGTAGAAAAAGAGTATCGCTTTCCATAACCTTAGAACAGAAGTTCTTTGTTTGCTTCTAATTGGGTAATCCAAAATAGCTAATCACCGTGACTGAGGAAATGTCAGTTGGGTTCAGTCCGAAATCTATACACTCACCCCAAACCAATCACTGTGACAATGGGAAAAGATCCATCAGAACCCACCCTTAGAATGGCCTGTGGGGTCAATCCCGCTCACGTTCCAGCGCTACCATATGGTGGGGGAGGGTGAGTACATTTGGAGGGCTCCAACACCGTCCAGGGCAGACATACATTTGCATGTAATTTCCATAGCATTCACATATATTTCTTCTTTGGTTATTGAATCATTGAAATAATCATGATCATATCTTATTAATATAAGGTGTTGCCATATATGTGTTTTACATAATTTTTTCATATTATCTAGACTAGAAAAATATTCAGTAAGATTAATTTGCTATTACAATCATTACTGTATTTCTATTCTTTCTTAACGAAGTATCATATACCAGTAAGAAAAACAAAAAGTTAAAGATAGAGTCAGAGAACACTTAAAATAATTTGAGAATCACTGTCTTAGACAAAAGTATAAACTTAATAAACAGTAATTAACTAGCTGTTATTCCTTTCTTTTTTAAAAAAAATTGAAAGATCCTTGGATTTAACTAGTTATTTATACATAATTTATTTTCAGGACTTAATACTTACAATACTTTGTGCTCACTTACCTCATTACATTCACAAAATTACCAGTCACATTGTAGTTGTAGCTTAGGAATCATTCTGAAATTTTTATGTCTACTGATGTGTTTAACTTAGAAAACATATCCATATTAATTGCTCTATTCTCCAAAATGGTGAATCTTTATATTTACTTTGATAAAACCAGCCACAAAGCATCTTGATTCAGCTCCAAAATGCTGAAGCCTTCCTTCATGTTTCAATCTAATTCATTTCATTGGTTGTTCTTTTACTGTATAAGCCATTCACTCAAACCTCATTAACACTCTTTACCAGGCACTCTACTAAGCACCAGACTGTGTGTGTGTGTGTGTGTGTGTGTGTGTGTGTGTGGTGCTTGCACAAACGGACAAGGAATTTGAGAGGTTTCTGCAGCCCTTCCTGAAGCACATAGAATGAGAAAAGAGAAGTCAGAAGATTCAGAATTGGGGTAAAGATGAGAGAGAACAGGGATGTGATAAAGGTACACGTATTTCCCTTACAAAAGCACTAACCCCAGGCCACTGAGTAGCAGGGAAAGACTGAACGCCAGAGTCTGAACACGCCTGCCAACAGGCCATGTCTGCAACACGCAGGTCACACCATCGTCCTTCGCCAAGAAGACAGCACTTTGAGACTCCATGTGAATGTGAGCTGAAAGTAGATGACGAAGGGGACAGGCGATCAGTGCCACCTGCCCTTATTCAAGGCAGGGAACGTTTCACCATCCAGGATCAGTCGTCATGAGCTCTCAGTGCAGTTAGTGCCACACGACGTGCAGACACGATTCCTCTCGGAGCCCGCCCCTTTCAGTACCCGACAGTATTTGCCGCATAGACGGTATATGGAAACCATTCGAAAATAAGATCATACTGTACAACTAAAAAGTTACTGAGAGATCTTCTATTTGTAGTTTTAATTCTGAGGAGGAAATAAATTATTAACTGCAATCTAAACAAAAAAGAATTTGATCTCGAAGAGGTTTAATGTGTGACAGGTTAGAAACAAGAAAAAAATATTTTTTTAATAGATCGACTCAGAGAGTCAAACAGCTTTGTCAACAGCTCTTGGTGTTAATTCAGAACACCCAACCTATACCACACAGGAGAAAAAATGTCCGAAAACTACCTGACACATCTCAGCCAGTGAAACATTGCTTGTCCTTGAAGGTGTTGATTATTATTTTATGAGATTTGTGAGATGCTTGCTGAATCTAAAAGCAACTCAGTGTGAAATCTTAGAAACTGGTGGGTTATATGGCGGTACCCCCCTACTTTCAATATACCACATTTGTCATTTGTCATTTACAAAGTATTATTTTGGCCATCCTGACTAGCATTAGCAAAAGAAGTTATACAAACAGCAAATCCCGAGATTGGGTAGAAATTATAGATAAAGGAAAGAAAATAATTCAAGAGAATGAAAAAGGACAAGCATGATTTAGTGCTCTAACAAATGTCATTCTTAATTTTTAGTCACAATTAATATACTACTATTTGCTTTCATCTAAATGTTCTGGTAAAAACACACAAGTGTTTGAATTCATTGTTAAATTTTAGTTGAAAAATAATTTTTGGTGAACTATACTAGAAGTATAAACATCACAAATTTACAATTTTGAAGAAATAGCAGTTACATTGCTATGCCTCCTGCTTCAGAAGCCTATTGTTTATACGACAAAAATGTCATATACATTGTTATAAAGATTTTCTATTTGTAATTTATCAGACGACTGCTCAGCCTTCCAGGAACCATCTTTCATTCTGTGCTGCTAGAAACAGACAACAAACAAATGTTTAGCAATAAAATATCTTGGTCATAATAAGAAAAATATAGACAATACCAAGACAGCTTTGTTAAGAGAAAACCGTTCTTTATGTAGCAGGCATCAGCTGTCCCTTTAATCAAGAGACAGCTGGATAAAAGGGAGGCTTTCTGAGGCTGCTCCAAGAACAAATGCATCCTCATGATAGAAAGGTTCCCAAAATAAGCCATCATCTTTGGCTTCTCTCTGTGGGTGTATCGCATTTCCCGAGTGATCCTGCTGCCATTTTACACGTCGCAGACGCACCAGATCAGCAACCAAACAAAACTGCCAGTGTATCTTGTTTCTCACCACTGCTACGGGAACGGATTGTGTTTGCCTCTTGATTCACCAAATGACATTAAAACAAACAAGTAAACAAACATAAATCTCACATTGAGGTATCATGAATAATGAATTATCAAAGTCCCATACCTTAAGAAAAAAAATGAAGCAACCAACCAGGCTCCATTAGTTGAATTTTGGAGACACCAAAGAGATCAAAATCATAGACGAGATGTTAACCTGGATTATCCTCAGCTGATGACTTATCCTTAAAGTAAATTATTTCCCAGGTTAATTTTCAGCTTCAGAAATGAAGTTTTAAACATTGTCTAATAGCCAAACTACATTTCCCCAAGACTTCATATCTTTTGAAACTAATCTTTAAGCTTATATTCAGAAGGTCATTGTGATTTATTCTTATTAGCAAAAATACCAAATTTTGCTGGCACAGAAGTCTTTAGAGTCTATTATTAATAACAACTTCTTATTTTTAAATACTGAAACACTATGTTACATTAACTTTAATACAATATTGAGTTCAAGAGTGAAGCTAACTGTTTAGTGGTAAACATACCACCTTACTGATTCATTTTAGCATTCAAATTCCCATTTATTCCTGTTAGATCCTGGTATGCTAGGAAAATAAGTACCTTATAGAAATTTCTAGGCCAGGCATAGTAGCTCACACATATAATCTCAACATTTTGGGAAGCTAAGGTTAGAGGATCGCTTGAGCCCAGGAGTTCAAGATCAGCGCAGGCAACATAGTGAGACCCCTGTCTCTACAAAAGAATTGAAAAATTAGCCAAGAGTGGTGGTGCGTGCCTGTAGTCCCAGCTATTTGGAATGCTGAGGCAGTAGGAACGTGAGCCCAGGAGTTCAAGGTTGCAGTGAGCCATGATCACACCACTGTACTCCATCCTGGGTGACAGAGTGAGACTCTGCCTCTAAAAGGAAGGAAGGAATGAAAGAAGACATTTCTAAAAGATGTTTATTGACAACACAGAGTTTAAAAAGAACTGTTCTGGAAAAAAATGTCATGTTTGCTGGTTCTGTGGTACAGAAAAAGTATAAAATAAAAGTGATTGATCAAATTGTGTAATATTTCCACCTGATACTAATATTAATGGCACTCTAGTAACAGTTTGTTCACTGGCTACAAAACTACTAGGTATAGCATAGTCAATAAGCCTAGGTTAAAAATGATTTTATTAGCAAACATTGTGACATATAACTACTTTTCAGATGGCATTAAACATCAAATTCTAGGTAAGGTACTCCATTAAAAGTCACCGGGAAAATTAATTTGAATTTATAGAACAGATAAATGAAAAGTTGGGTTATTTGCAACGTTAAACGTTTATTCACTTCATTAAAAATTTCTTAACATTTTTAGAAGAGATCCATGTGCCCCTTTAATTATACATCAAATTTAAGGCATGTAAGGATTTGTGCATTTGTGCAGAAAACAGATACATAGCTTTCACCAGATTTTCAAAAGAATATGTTTCGATAAAGTTTAAAATATTTCATTAAAAGAATATGCTTCTTTAGTTTAATATCTTTCCTCATTATCAAATACAATTTTATTTGCAAAATATTGATTTAATTTGTCAGGAAAACACCTTTTTTACAAAAGAAAGTATAAGATAAATGATACTATAAAATAAGAAATATATACATGTGTTGAATATGAGGATGAACAGACTTGGAACCTTAGGAATGTCATTAAAATATGTTACTACATCTCCATTTTATACATAATTTAGGAGTACATGGAAGACGGCAATATATGTAGAGCTCCATTAATTGAGCTCTGATGAACTGAGAGACTTAGTGTTCTAGTTATATTGTTCCCTTGAATTCTTGCATCTTTGGCGACAATCACCATGATTATTGTTCTTTCCCATATGAAGAAACTGAGACTTACAGAAGTTAAATAATTTTACCACAATCTCACAGCTAGTAACCAGAGGAACTGAGATTCTATTCTCTTCTTGAAACTAAAATCTGTACTTTTCACCACTATGTATAATCCATTCACTATACGCCACCATCGCTCAGAACAGTATGTTGGCTTTCATAGGCCATGAAGCAGAGTTTACTCAAGTTCATCCACTGAGTATTTCAAAAGAGGCCCAATGATCACAATATATCCTTCTGGGAACTAGAGAAGGGTCTATGATCCCCCCTCCCTTCCATCCCACTGCCTCACATCTTTTCACCTCAAACTTCCCCCAATTTTTTTGCATTTACTTTCTTTTGAATGCAAAAAACACGGCAGCTTAATTCAACAATAACATTCAAAGGTTGGCTTCTCTTAAAACTCCTGTTATCAAAACAGATTGTCATTTGTGTAACAAGGCTAGCCAGATTTTTTTTTTTTTTTTGGTCTGGTAGAACTAAAGAAAATGTATTTTTAGAAGAAAATATTTCAGTTGAATTCTTTTAATTTTTAAAATTTACATAATGAACTTCAAAGTCTTTTAAAAAATTTTTTTTATGTCAATTGAAAACCTTTGCAGGGATCTGCAGTGCAGTCATATCTTTGGATATGGAATGGAATGGAATGAAGATTCAAATCCTTCATGGTGCTTACGCATAGCAGAGTTACATTTCTGTCAGAGCATCTGTGTTGGGACATTTGAGTAATGCCGCTTCTCTTAGAATGTTCTGGAATTTACACATACATGAAGCAATAAAAATCACAAGGGTGATATATAGCACAGCACATTTCACACCTTTTATTTTAATAGATTTTAAATCAACCTGCTGAGATTGTTACTAATGAGGAAACTGTGGTTAAAAGAGATTTAATAACTTGCTCACATAGGCAGCAATACCAGTTGGAATGCAAGTGTTCTGATTGCAAACTATGTCCTTTCTTTCCCTCATACCGTACAGGCGTATCTGGTCATTCTGAAAGTCACCATATGGAGAAAGTAGGGGTAAAAGCCTCGGTTGTCTATTCGTAAATATTAATCACTCCTCAAGGCAAAGCCTGAAAGTCAGTTCTCTTACGTTAAGTTACCACCTAGTACTCACGTCCCCTGCGAATGACAACTGGAGCTGCTCTAAGTGGTTCAGTCCCCATCTTCTAACTGAGGTGTAGGTTCTGGCAAAGTTTGCATGGAAGACAGTTTTCCTCTTTGTACTTGTGGAAATGGACTCATGTCTCAACACCTCTATGGGAAACATCATAAGTTTTACTTTCTTGAATTACCAGGGCTGGGAATTTTCTTGATCTATAGCACAGATTTTTTTTGTTTCTCTTAACTAATCAAAATAAGGGGTAAACGCTCATAATAGGAGGCAGAATCTGACTTTGGGCAGAATGGGAGCAACTGCCTTCTTTTGTTTAGAACAGAATGTGTAGTGGTCACTCAAAAGTAGCTTGACCAGGGTACAGGTGTGAACAAGGTGATCTACTTTCTCTACTCCATTCGTCTACTCATGCAATCCACTTAAGTCTACCTCTACCTCTCACCTTTCAAATTTCTGGGTTGTATCCTTCTTTGTATGGAAAGAAAATACAGTCCTTGGTAGATAAAACCATGACCTTGTTTTGTTCACTACTGAATCATCATTTTATGAAAACATGGTACCTTACTTTTAGTGAATGTATGAATAAAATCCCAATAAGTCGTTATTAAATTTTACCTCCAACTCTCAGAATAATAGACATTTAAATGGGGCATTTAAATATTACCCTCCCCTTCCCAAAGAAATCTCTTGAGCTGATGTTTAACGTGGTGAAGCAGGAGCCAAGGAGAAAAGGTGAAAGCAATGTGGGACAGTAAGAGAGCCTTTCTCTTTTCTCCCTAAATTGCAACTTCTAGACCTCTGACCATGCCTCATAAGCAGAGGGCCAAATGACACATTCATGGATAAACCCCTTATGTCAGTAAAATGGCTTAAATCTTTAAATATTTTCATCCACATTAATACAGAATTACTGAGAGACAAGCATTGTTATTCTAGAGCAGAAAACAGAGGTGCCCTCAAATCCTCTCGAGGCAGAGTGGGGCTCTATACAATCCATCCCTTCCCAAGAAACATTTCCCAGGGGAATTATTCATAACAGGGTCAAAAAGTAAGGTATTTATCTTTAATTTTTAACAGTATCTAGATGAGTATGGACACATAGTAAGAAGATTCTTGGATCTATATAAATACAAGTACATGCAAATAAATTGTTATAAAATTTCCAATCTTTATTTTGAAATCAAAACATAGAAGATTCCTGAAGAATTCCAGTGATAATTGAAGAGTAAAATGTTGAGTGTGTGTACAATAAGTTCTTTAACAAAATCAAGACCCAAATATATTGGGCAATTAATAAGGCAAAGAAAATCTCATTATAGAAGATGCTAAGTAAATATCATAATTCATTCTTGTTCAAAAACCATCTGACAGACTAAGAAACTTTCAGCTCATCTACAAGAGCTTTTATTTCCTTTCTTTGTCAAAAGTAAACAAATGTGAGACCAAATTTCCTTTTGGCTACACTAAAATCACCAAATCGCCATGCAGTATATGATAACTCATTATATGGAATTTCAAAATAAATATTTGATTTCTCTACTATAAGACACATTAAAATCACATTTCCATGCACTGAAATTTCACATTGTAAACTTTGGAAATAGAATGTGCCACAGAGAAGTTAATTATGAGGCATTATGTACAATGGAATGGGTACAGCTGTGGCTGTAAAGCAAAGTGTCAGCCAAGCCTAGGGTCTCATCTGAAGACTCAGCTGCACAAAGATCCACTTTTAACACCAGTGGTTGTTGGCAGGAATCCACATGGGCTGTTTAACTGAGGGTCTCAGTTCCTTGTTGCCTCTTGGCCAGAGGCCATCTTCTGTTCCTTGCCAGGTGGGTCTCTCCAACAGGGCAGCTTACTTCAACAGAGCACATAAGCCAGGAGGACAATACAGAGAATCTGCTAACAAGACAGAAGTCACAGGATTTTGTAACCCAGTCAAGGAAGTGATATTCCATTCTCTTTTCCATATCCTATTGGACATACCAAGAAGTAAGTCACAGAGTCGGTTTATACGTCAGGGAAGGAGATTACAGAAGGTTATGAATATCGGGTACCTGGGATCACTAGGTGCCATCTCAGAGGCTGCCTACCATACTAATGTGTTTGAAAATGATTTTAAAAATGAAAAAATATTTTAAAATGGTAAATGTAGTTTTCAACAAAATAAAAAATAATGGCTAAGGGTCATTTAATAAACTTTCCTTAAAACATTTTTTAAAATTCAAAAGGGAAATAAAGATGTAAGATACTATATAAAAAAGAAATGCAAATTAAAACAATATATCACTTTGCATGAGGCAAATTGGAAAGTATTAAATATTTGGTTGATAATATCCATTGTTGGCAATGGTAAACAGGTACTTTATAATCTACTTATGAGGTTAAACATTTCTGAGGACAATCTGAAAATATCAGGATTTTCATGCCTTTTGACTTACCAGTAGTACTTCTAGATCTTTATTTTACAGAAATAATTAAACCAAAGTTCCAAGATTGATGTATCAAGACGTTTATTGAAGTAATATGTATACTGCTAGAAAAATTGGAAATTACTTAGTAGTCAATCAGGAAGGATTGTCTAAATAAAATATAACAACTACAAAATATCTTGTAGCTGTTAAAAATGATTATTCATATTTATTATCATAAGAATATGTCTGTAATATATTTTTAACTGAAAAAGGCAAACTATGAAAGCTGTGTAGCATTATCTGTGTAGAACTGCTTGTGAGCGTGCAGACGTGTTGGTGCCCATGGCTGCGGAGGAAGATGTCTGAAAAGATGTCTATCGCAACATTGACAGTGATTATCTTTTAGTTGTGGGATCAGGGGTGATATTTATTTTCTTCTTAATATCTTATGTATTTTTCAATTTTTTATATTGAACATGTTTATATTTCATAATATTAAAAAACAATAAAGCTATTCTGAAATAATCTTTAAAGCAATTTCCTTCTATACCTTTATATGAAAATGTTTTCAGGTTTTATCATAATATCTGTTAATTGGAGCAACATAACATCTTAAGATCTTTTTATGCTAAGTGTATTTAGCTGATTCTATTGATAAATGGATATGTTCCAAGTCTTCCTGGAAAATTATACTTACTTTAAAAAAATCCTCCAGAATTCTATACACACGCAAAAATCATCAATCAAAAGGCAACCGGAAATTAACTGTCAGGTTTCTTCTTAACCTGGCTCTTCTGGAAAAATAACTCACTGCAGGACCAACACTGAAGATTTTGATTAGTTAAATGAGAAAATAAATCTTTGGCTGCCATATCTAATCATTCACTCATTATTTATTCCTTATACCCTCATTTTTGAGCATCCGCTATGTGCCAGGTACTAGGCTAAGTGCCGGCAATGTAACAGTAAATCAGAAACATATCGTGCCTGCTCTTCCAGCCTGATAAAGACAAATCAGAGAATTTCACTGCTAAAGATGTGTGAGAGTCCATAGCCCAGAATTCCCCTATTCCAATTCATGAATGAGAGAAGGAGATTTTTGTCCTTTTTTTCTTCACCTGTAGTGTTTGACGGCAGACTCGGATCGACTTCTCTCATCTACCCTGTGGCAGGCAGAATTCTGTAATAAGACAGCCCCACAGCTTTTCCTCACTGCTGCTCCCAAGATTAATATACTATACGGCAAAGGGATGTTGCAGATATAGTTAAGGTTGCTAATAAATTGACCCTGAGATAGGGACTCCCTAAGATAGAGTGTTTTCTACACATGGTAACAAAGATTATCTGCTTTTTGATCAACGTTGTGTCACTAGTGCCTAGCGCAGGTGCTGGTACATATAGTAGTTCTCAACAAATATTTGTGGGAGGAATGAGTGAGTAAGTGAGCGACTGAACGAAGGGATGAATGATGCCAGGAGCAGAACCCAGTGCTCTCTGAGCTGTACCACACTTAGAACTTTTAAAAGTGAAGAACTCACTGAAATAGTATTTTCTAAATTCTTAGACATAATGGCGCAATTTGATTCTTCTTGACAAAACCATGGATTTTGCACACCGCATCAAATAATTTTCCACATTTTTGAAGTAAGTTCTTCTTGAAATGGATTCAGACAAAAATGGAAAATCAAGTGCCCTCTGAAAAGGTCATAGAGTTTGCCACTATTGATTTAGTCACTTGGGTTTATTCTTCATTAGATTTATTTATATTCTGAGTAACTTTGCTAAGTTGTCAAGAAAAAAAAAAAGCTGCAGAAAAATATTTAATTTGATTGCATAATGCTAAATCTTCACCACCTCCTGGGTCTCTAATTAAATCTCGTTTTTACACGGTGCCTTGTCCTTGAATATGGGCTGCTCTGAAACTCTCCGGAAGGGAATTTATGATAGAGGAAATCCAGAAACTTGCTTTCAGACAATGTGGACGTCCAAGAGTCCTACCATTGTCTCTACAGGAAAGCCAAACATACAATTGTCTTCTTGGTCTGATGCTTTTATGGTTTCCTCTGGTTTTGAGTCAGACCTAGACTCAACAAAGACCCACCTCTGCTTTCTGCCTCTCCTCAGCTGTAATTCCAGTAACTGTGCCTGGACGTTATGTCAGAACTTTTGGCATCGTTTGAAGCATTTGATTATCGAATTCTGTTGACTTGTTAGAAGGAAAGTGGGGTCAGAAGGGTAGGCTTAAAATAATTATGGTTCTTTCAGTCCTGAGAGATATATAAGGAGACTTTTCAAGAGGCTTTTTCTCATTTTACAGTTTCTAAGATGGACTTGAGATGTGGTAATTTCTCTTCCATTCATTGTATATTGTTTTTATTATAAAAACAGAGAATCTCATAGCAACTTATACAATGGAAAATGATTATTCAAAGATTTCTCCTTTTCCCTGACTTGTACTATATTTTTTCTTCATTCTAAGATATCTGGCAGAAGTGAAGAGCTGGTTGAAAAAAACTGCTGTTACTTCCATTCAGAAAAGATGAGAAATGTAGGACAACATCACATGTGAATCGGGACTCTCTCCTTTGTTCTGCGAGGCTGCAGTGAAAACAGGATTCTTGGCCGTACCGAGGCTCCTGTCACTTGACAGTTTAATCCTTCCACCAAAATGAGTATTTATAAATTGAGTAATGATAAATTTAAGAAAAATCCCTCTATTCTTCAGCTCCCTCCCAGGGGCCTATTTTCCTCATTCACTCAGGATGTTTCAGGTGGTTTCGCATTCAGTTATGACTGGTTTAATGTGATTTTTAAAAAGACATTTGTTAGTATATCACATCTCAAAAAGTAATTGGAAGGATGCAATTCATGGATGGGATATGGTTTAATTAACTAGGACTTTTTGCCGACACTGAGAAAATGATGATGGGGGCTTTACTAAACAAACATATCCAAAGACCCAACTGAGTATTCAAAGAATCAAAGGCAAAGAATCAAAGCAAGCTCACAAAAATCTACTCGAATGAGAAGACTATTTGAAAATACATTTTTCAGCTTTGAAGTGAAAAAAAATGCTGAGCTGCTAGGTTCTACCACTTTTTAAAAATTTTTAAATTTCAGAATATTACTGGGGCACACACACACCTTGGTTACATAATTTGCTTTTGTACAATTTGAGTCAAAGTTGTAAGTGTGCCCCTCGCCCAGATAGTGTGCACTGTGCCTTTCCCACTTTCTAAACAGAGATCCATTTTAATTGTTGGATCACTTTTGAATTTTGGAAAGAAGATTAGCAATTTATGTGCCATTTCTAGCAAAGGGAAAAGAGAGGTAATTGGGTTTCTGTACACCATGCATTCAGTCATGGCCTGGAGATGGAACCGCAAAGGCCCATTCTTTCCTCTAGGACTATATTTCATTTGTCAAAATAAACGTAGGATAGCAAGTCATTCCCAAAATTGAAGAATATTCTCCCAGTTCAGCAGAGCACCTCTCTGTACCAGACATTAGCACAGCAGAGAATGCTGATTAGAACAGAGTTGCTGGTAATATCTTAGCCTAGTCAAATGACAGTCTCTGACCACGAAGTATGTGGGCAGGGACTCCGTTAAATTATCCAAAGAATTAGTAGGTATCTGGAATATTTGTTTGTGTGTAGACCCTCTTTAACATTCTACTGAAAGCTATTTAAAGTAAAATAAAATCCTACAAATGTCATATTCCTGGGAGGAATCTAAAATATCTATTATCTACTGGGCCAGCTGAGAATGGGAGATGTTATTATGGTAAATGTGTACATTTCTGGCGTAAATATTTACTTACCTCTGCTTGTCAACAGCTGAGTAGTTTCTCTGTCCTCCCACTCGGAGTCATTTGATATCCAGTGAGGATCGCTTCCCTTGGAGGCTGTTAGTGTTTATCTTCCAAGTGCTAATATTAAAACGTAGCTCTTGATTCAGGCAGCAGCAAGCCAGAGGGTTTCTGAACATCCTTCCTTCTCTTATAGAGTTACCTTTAAAAAGGATAAATCATTGAGCAACTTCTTTCAGCACAAATCACAAATATCTTCTCTGCCAAAAGTAACAAAAGCAAATACATATTTAAAATCCAAATAAAAAAATTAATATATTTAGAAAATTCTATTGCCCTTTTAACTTTTGAACATGTTCAAAGTCAAGGGCCTGTTAGATAGTAGAATAAAAATACAATTATGTAATTATTTAAGTGCTGGAGAAAATGATTTTAATTTATCCAGTGGAATTTTTAGTGGATTTATTTTCACCTATTAATACATGAAAGTCATTCTGGGAAATTATTATTATGGTTGGTATTAATAATATATGAAATTGTTTCTCTAATCTCTATATTCATGCCGTACTGGTCCTTTTGCTTTTTTGAGCATAGTTTTGCACCCATCCCTTGCAAAGAGAACTTTGAAACAGCGAGGACCACTGACTGAAAACAGCCAAGCGTGCTGCAGAACATACTGGCAAACACACAGCAACTCAGACGGTTTCCTTGGCGCTTTTAAAGCTTGTCTTATGTATGACCATCATTTGTAAATCACATGGTGAAAATTTAGAAGTCAGGTTTATTGGTTTTTGTTTGTGAGAAACCTTTTATGTCTCTAGGATACAGAAATTAAACTGTTGTTGCAGCTTAAAAAATAATTTACAACAGTGCTTGGACTTTCATATTCCTTATTGGAGCAATGTAGAACACCAAACGGAGAATCAACATTTAGCAGCTACTATGTGCCAGTACCACTCTAGACACTTCACAGTGTATTAGAAGAGGGTATGTTATGATCACTAGGGTCAAGTGACATTTCTTATAGGGGAAAAAACATAACTACTAATCATGGAATAACTACTAAATAACTTAGAAAGAGTTAAGTCCTAGCTAGAAAAGAAAGATGCTTGTGAAAGATGTCACGAGGTGGTTGAAATTGACTTTACGCTTTATGGAAAAGATCCAGGAAAATGAAGGGCAGGAGAGGACACAGGCAGCCCAGTGAGACGACACAGATCTGACAACAGACAGGGAAGCGAAGTCGGCGTACTCGTCAGTGGAACACTGGTGGTGCCTTATCGGAGGAGCGTATGGGACACTAGAATCTGTTTTAATGTAACCCACAAGCTTTTTTAGCAGATGTGTAAACAGAAGGAAGGATTTCCATTAGAAACCATATTAGGCCAGAACGATGTTCACTTGTCAGGGGGATAATTTGAGACATCAGTTCATTTTTTCCTTCTTCTTTCTGTGCCCATTCTATGGGACAGAAGAGGGACTGCCATTCACCTAGAATCAGTTCTCTGTGCTTAGGAATGGCTAAGAAACACATTACGTCTATTAGCTTGGTCTTCGGACAGCGGCTTCTTGGCCTACACTCTTAAAATTCATGTATTCTTCGTGTAACAACTCCTTGATAAATTATTTAAAGCTTTTAAAAATTCATTTTGAATAATATCACACTTAGAAAAAAGTTATAAAAATATTAGTGTACACTAACTGTATACCTTGCACTGAGCTTCCTCAAATTACTATACTATTAAATAATCCAAATATTTTGTTCAAATTTTGCCAGTTTTCCCCTTATGTCTATTTTCTGGTCCAGAATCAAACCCAGACCCTCACATTCATTGCATTCAGATATCATTATCCTCTGTCTCCTTTAATCAGGGATGGCTCCTCATCCTTTTTTGTCTTTTCATGACCTTGACATTTTTGAGGAGTATTGCCTAATTGTTTTGTAGAATGTCTCCCAATTTGGATCTTTCTGATGTTTCCATGTGATTAAATTCAGTTGCATATTTTTGGAAGAAATATCAAAGATATGATATTACGCCCTCATCAGTGCATGACATCAGGAAGTAGGTGATGTCAGTATGTCTTGTTACTGATGACGTCAACCTTGGCCATTTGGCTAAGATGGCATCTTCTCCACTACAGAGTTGCTATATTCTGCTTTGTAATTAAGTATTTTGCAGGGATATACTTCAAAACTATACAAATATCCTGTTTCTCATCACACTTTCCTCCACTAATTTTAACATCCATTAATGATTCTTGCCAGAATCAAATATTACTGTGGCATTTACCAAATGGTGATTTTTCTATTTCCATAATTCTTTCTATATTTATTAACTGAGATTCTACCATAAATAAGCAGTATCCCTTCACTCATTCGTTTATTTATTCATAAATGGATTCATTGATATTAATTCTATTCTGTGGGGTATAATTCATTACTATTATTTTTTATTTTGTTATTCAAATGGCTCCATGTTTTGGTCACATTGTTTTCTATTTGGCCAGCAGAAATGCTTTCAGGCTGGCTTCTGTGTCCTTTTAAACATGTCTCTATCACTTTTTTTTAACATTTCCTTATTTTCTGACTCCATAAGATGTTCCAGGCTTCTCTTGTACTCTCTTCTCTAGCCCGGGAATCAGCCATTTCTCCAAAGAGCCTTAGTTCCTTTTATTAGAGAATCACATTTAGGAAGCAAGATCCAGGTACTATGTGTACTCATTGTTGATAAAGTGTCATTGCTTCTGGGCCCTCTCAGCAATAGAGCTAAGAGATATATGTGTGTATGTATATGCGTATTTACAAACACATCATTGTCTCTATCTATGCAGACTTAACTGTGTGTATCATACCCATGTATCTGATTCCAATTTAATTCCACAATGTTCAGTGTTCATTCTATCCTCGCTACTTTCTTTATTTGTAACTCCTTTCCCTGTCCGTGAGATACCTGGCTCACATTATTCAAAATATATTTACCAATTTGCTCAAACCTAGAATATACATAAAGTAGTTTCGAAATTGCTAGCACATATACCTTTGAAAAGCACATTTACTAACTACAGTACGATGCTCATGCAGAGTTCTTTTTGCCTTTAGCCTTATAGTATCCAGTCAAAATACTGTTTTCCACAGTTACTTAGGTTGGTCTTTATTTTCCATCCCCTTCAGTGTGCTCACATTATTCATCTGTAGTACAGCTATGTTCATTCATTACCATTTGCATTCCATTTTGAGTTCCACTCCCACCCACACACATCTTTGTTGACTTTACTTATTTTCTGGAGTGTATGAAGCATTGCCATGCTTATAAAAATCAGAGCTACATTTTTTAAAAAAGAAAAAGAGGTATATTCAGAGAAGTGTCACTGCCACTCATCCCTTCTACCCTACTGGTACATAACCAATTTCATTAGTCTCCAGTTTATCCTTCCTATATTTCTTTTTGTACAAATGGCTATGCACATATACATTTTCTTACATCCCTTTCTTTCTTATACTAAAGATACCATATTATAAACACAGTTTTGCACTTTCTTCTTTTTAACATAACACTGTCCTGGAAATTATACCCCACCAGTTCCATTTAGAACATTCTGCTCAAGTCGATCTTGTAATGCACAAACCCTGCCCAAGGGAGCATTCCAACTGTAGGAATTACAACCCAAGTTTTTGAGTCATGCTTGTTCATTCCACCTTAGAAGTTTTTATTTGGATATTTTCTCCTCTATCCAGTCATCTAAGACAAGATCTTCTGACCCAGCTCTTTTCTGCCTGATTCTCTAACAAGTTGATAATCTTCACATGCCTATCCTATTGCTACCCCTGACTCACTTACAATTCCTCCTGTAAGTAGACGAATAGTGTTCCAATGCTGCTTTCCCACGTGGTCCAGATAAAACATATCCCTATGTTTATTTCCCTTTACTCTACAATTAAATTCTCAGGATTCTACTGTTTTGTTTTCCCACAGAAATTATCTTCTGCTAAGTTCTTTATTATCTTAATATTCTTTTCTTATTCTTTTGTTAAAGAGGCTTTGTAAGATGTCAGCTTGGCTAAGCTGAATGAATTACATTTCCCAGAATTACCTTTTCTGAACTACAATTCCCAGAGTTATATTTCCAGATTGGTGGGGTGGGGGGCTCCAAGAGAGATTCCTGTGTGAGATTTGGAAGATGAAAGTGAAGGGAAGCTATTTTGCAGCTCACATGTTATTGCTAATCTGCAGATTCATCTCACAGGTGTGGGAGAATGGCTCCACCTCCACATCCTCTACCTTTCTCTGGTTCTACCTTTACCTTTGCCAATCCTGGGCCACATGTGCATGTTTACCTTTGTGATGAAGGGGCCTGACTTCTGCATACCACTCATACCACCCAAGTAAGAGATAACGAGAACCAGTAAGAGTTTCATTCCAGTTTGTGCTTGTAGGTTCCAGGTTAATTTTTTTGTCCCCATCTCCTGCCCCTAACCTATGCACATCAAACTCAAGTCCCAGTCATGAAGATAACAACCTTACAGAGATTGATAACGAGCTCCCACAATTGCTTAATGCCAAATCATGTATATATCTCCTGCTTCTCTAATTCAGAATTTTTGTACTTAGAAGTAGATGCTGCTATAATAAATACCTAAAAATACAGGTGTGTCTTTGGAATTAGTTGATAGGTGGAAGATATTAATAGAAGGGTTTTGAGAAGCATGTTAGAAAAAGCCTAATTTTCTTGAAACAAATCATTAACATAATCTGGACTTTGAAGATGTTGCTGGTAAGGGGCCCAAAGGAAATAAGGAATGTGTTATTGAGACTGGAATAGTAGGTGTTTGTGAAATAGTGGCAGAAAACCCAGCACACCAGCACTCACTTGGAAGTAGAAAATGTGTCTAATGGGCTGGGTGATCTAACCAAGGAAATTTTCAAGCAAAATGTTGAAGCTGCCACCTGATTTCTTCTTTCTGCTTATAATAAAATATAAAAGGTGAAAAATACATGAGGGAAGGACTGTTCAAAAAGAGCTAGGACTTGGTGGTTGCCAAAATTCTCAGCCTCTTGGCATGGCAAACAATGCTAGGAAATGGCTTCTAAGCAAAAGATCTAATTCCAAGCACCCCAGGGAAACTGTGACCTGGAGATGGAGCTGAGGATGTGACTGCAAAATCTTTCCTTACGACCTCACAGAGATCAAAGGCGGTGCCTCAGAGAACTATCCAGTAGCACAAAAGGCTCTTTGAGAGTAAAGGTGTACCACTGCCACCTTGAGTCTGAAAGGACAGACAGCACAAAAGCACAAGGAGGAAGTTGGATCCCCAAAATGTCAGAAAGTAGACTGGGAAAACCACTCATCTGCAGACATGTGACATCTTTCATGAAAAAGGAAGGATGACTCAGCAGGTAGAACCAGGAGCCTTATAATGAATTGAATTTTGTCCTCTAAAATTCATATGTTGAAACCCTAATCTTCAACGTGACCAAACTTAAAGATACCTTTGAGGAGGCAATTATGGTTAGATAAGATCATAAGGGTAGACCCCTAATTGGATACGACTGGTATCCCTATGAAAAGAGGAAAAGGTATTTTGATGGAAATTGTGCTGAATCTGTAAATCATTTTGGACAGTGTGGACATTTTAACAATATTGATTCTTCTAATCCATGAGCATGGGATGTTTTCCCATCTGTTTAAGTCATCTATGATTTCTTTCATCAGTATTTTATAGTTCTCCTTTTAAAGATCTTTCATCTCCTTGGTTAAGTACATTCTTAGGTATTTTCTTTGTAGCTATTGTAAATGACATTGAGTTTTGATTTGACTCTCGGCTTGACTGTTATTATAATATAGAAACGCTAGTAATTTGCATACATTGATTTTGTAACCTGAGACTTTGCTGAATTTATTTATCAATTCTAAAAGTCTTTTGGTGGAGTCTTTAGGGTTTTCTAGATACAAGATCATATCATCGGCAAGCAGGGATAATTTGACCTCCCTCTTTCCCATTTGGATGCTCATTATTTTGTTCTCTTACCTGACTGCTCTGGCCAGGACTTCCAGCACTATGCTGAATAGAAGTGGTGACAGTGGCACCCTTGTCTTGTTCCAGTTCTTAGGGGGAATGCTTTCAACTTTTCCCCATTCAGTTTGATGTTGGCTATGGGTTTGTCTTATATGGCTTTTATTTTTTCACAGATCTAGACAAAATAATTCTAAACTTCATATGGAACCAAAAAAGAGCCTGAATAACCAAAGCAATACTAAGCAAAATGAACAAATCTGGAGGCATCACATTACCTGACTTCAAATTACCCTGCAAGGCTGTAGTAACCAAAACAGCTTGGGACTGGTATGAAAGTGGAGACATAGATCAATAGAACATAATAGAGAAACCAGAAATAAAACCATATAACTACAACTATAACTATAACTACAATCTTCAGCTAAAGCTACTATTTTAAGTGATACTTTGCAACAAGTTATAAGTATTGTTAGCTATATTCATGCAAATACAACATGACATCATCAGTTTTGTAACATGATAAAGTTGAATGCTGAGGTATTCAGTGTGGATTTGCCACGTCATTCTAAAATGCATTAGCTATCTATCACAGAAACAGGTGTTAGCCAAAATTCTATCTCTGCAAGAACAGACATTTAAATTTTATGAAGAACAGAATCAGCAATGTGAATTATTAAAAGAAGATTTCTATAGCAATGCAACATTTCTGTGTGATATCATGTCAAATCAAAATGACCTGAATATTTCTTTGCAAGGTAAAACTAAAACTACACATGATACATGGCAAAAAATCAAAGCATTTTGAAAAAAACTATCTTTTTTTCAAAACACTTCTTCTGCAAAAGGAAATTTTGGATGAACATTTTTCCCTGTTAACAAAGGTCATTGATGAGCAGGATGATATATGTGAATCATTTGAAGAATATGCAGCTGTTATAGACCCATTAATTAGAGAATACAATGAAAGGTTCACTGACTTTAAGAGAATCATGACATCACAAATTAGCATTTCAGCCTCGCCTAGTTGATATCAACAAAGCACCTAAAGAACTACAGATGGAATTGATTGATCTGTCAGTAGATGACATTTTAAAGTCATTGTTTGACGCTACGAAAGATCCAGTTGAAATATGGAAAAATGCAGTAGAATACCCATGCCTTCGGCAACATGCCTGAAAAATGCTTTCTTGCTTTTCAAACACTTACTGCTGTGAATCTACTTTCTCCTACCCGACCCAAATCAAGGCGCACCTAAGGTCACAGATGACTGATAGCAACCTAGAGGATCAACTGGAACTGCAGATCTCCATGCTGCAACCAAATATTCAAGTGCTTTCCAACAAAGAGCAGACGCAACAAAGTCATTAAAAAATTAGTTAACTTTAAAATTGACAAATAGATTTCACTTTTTGAAATTATTAAGTATATAGTAGTTAGATTTTTACAAAATAATGTACATTTTTAAGTATATCTAATTGAAGTTTCTTGAATGCGACCGTATTTGATTACAGCTAAATTAATGCAGCCTTCCAACATGAAAAGCTGGACATTTTTAGGCTATGAGTTGACCACAGAAATTCAATCAAGGGGTATTTTGGTGACAGAGATAAGGCCTTCAGAGGAGAGCCAAATGTAGCCATTCTTGCTCATATTCATCCACTTGAAGATACAGATCAACTATTCTACAGAAGAAAGGAACAGTAATTTTGGGGTTAGGGATTAGTAAACTGGAGAGAGAGAAAAAACATTTGAAGAAAGGGAGGGGAAGCCAGCAACATGGTGATACACTGATGCCAGTCAAATAGAAAACCAGTGATTAATTACTTGTAATGGGAATAATTAAGTGACTTTTTAGAGCAAGTCTGTCTAACATTGAAGGTTCAATTATACCAAATATGCTGCGTAAGTTATATAACTCTCCTTTGGGCTCCTAAGTCCTTCAGGAAAGTCTCCTACACACCTAGTCTAGACTCAGAGGACTTTGGTGGTAAAGAGCTTGGACAGTGTAAAGCAGAGTGAAGCAGTATAGGAAAATGGCCTTGCAGATAGAAAGGGAAGGGCTGAGAAGAGCTTGAGAATTCAATAGAGCAAGAACTAGAAGTCAGAAGTGACCAGGAAAAATGTAAATGACACCCCCCCACCCACCAAACCCAACAGGAATCAATGTAACTATTGAAAAATATACTAGGTTTCCAACAAGGTGTCAGATGAGAAGTCAATAAACTTTTTTCTTAAATTCTAAAGGAAAAGTGACTCTAAAAATCCAGGGTATGTATAATTACTCCAAGAGGCTGATGTTTTGGTTACACACCCAGACACATACAGATACACCTCCTGTGTATGGAATCAGAACTAATACTATTACTGATGCTTGTTACAATAGCTATAAGTTTGTGATGGGTCTTGTGAAAGGAAGGAGAAGAGAATCAATTTTACCACCTGGTTTTACTGTGTCAGTGAACTCCCAGATATGATGGTACCTGAATATAACTGGCCCAGTTGAGTACATCTGCAGAATACAGATATGGCTATTCCTTGACAAGTTGCTCACAAAGGATTGTTAAAGATACAATAATAGAACAAGAATATTACACTCAGTTGACATGAAAAAAGATAGCTTTTAAGGCCCAGTCTTTGGATTATAGTAGTTTTCAGCTAAATAAGAATTATATTGAAGTAATATATTTTCACCAGTTGTAAAAATCTTGTGGCACATAAAATCCAATTTAGTATGTCTCAAAATATCTTTTTTGAAAAACAGGAATTTTGGTCCATTTATTTCATACAATCAAGGCTACAGAAGACAGTGGGAATTTTATATAAAAATTGCTTATCCTCATCTTAGAAACCTAGCTTTTTTGGCAACAGCACCCATGACTCACAACTCTACTTACCCATAAAACAGGGAATTTTCATCTCAATCATCTACCTCACTGTATTGGAGGAATACTTTATTTTTCTTGGATTTTATTGTCAAACACAGAGGAATAATATTACACAGCGATTTCCTCTTTATTGCCTACAGCAATGATAAACCAAAAATGTGTATAAATAAAAACATGGTGTCAATCAAAAACAATCAGCTTTGCCATATACAGAGTTCTTTTTTTAATGAAAAATACTTTCCCGGTGGAACTATCAACCTGTCCTTGATTTCTGGAAGGTGGATGGTTTTGCGAGGTGTAGCTGAAGGATAGCCAATATCTCATTTCTGTCTCATGGATGAGCCATTGCCAATTTAAAAGTTATAAATTGTGATCTCTCAGCAGCCCATCATGTTTCTGAGTTTATCAGAAACATTTTAATACTAGTGTAAGACAAATATTGTTTGGGGATAAATCTATGATGTATTTCTATATATACTGTCTCATACAGCCACAAACACGAATGAGAGGGAGAGGGAGAGACGGGGAGGGATAGGAAGAGGGGGAGGGGAGAAAAGACCAAGTAGATGAGCAGAAACCCTCTTACCCTGCGCATTCCCCTCTCTGAGCTTCCAATCATCTTCATCTTGCACATCTTGTCTCCTTCTAGCCATTCTTCTCATCCAGTTTCTCCCTAACATTTCAAATCCTTCATGAGTCTTTTCCTGAGCACACTGGTCCTTTGCGTTCTCCTTCCTCGTGTCCTTCTAGCGCACAATCTAATACCCCGCGTGACTTAGCATTTAACTACTCACTTTTATTGCTCTCTGAAAGTTCCATGTCGCTGTCTTGTCTCCCCCACTGGATGACTCAAGGCTAAGGACTCTGGATCATTATCCATTACCACATCCTGTTGTTACGCTGTACCATAAACGCTAAATACATGAGCACTGATAGACCGAAACAATCAAGTTTCCCATTAGCTTGTCATTTGGATTAAGAAGCTATAATTGGTTCTTAAAATTCGGGGCCCAAAAATTTTTAAAATGTTTCTATGCACTCCAGACATCCATGTCCTCTATTTGAAGTATAATATAGCTTAGTGGTTAAAGCCACAATGTCTTTGAATCTCAGCTCTCTGATTTACCAGGTATGTGATCTTGAGCAAGTAATATAAATGCCCTTTGCTTAGATTTGCTGTCTATAAAAAATAGATAATTGTAGCATCTAGCTCACAGAATTCTGTGACAATTAAATGAATTAATTCATGAACAGCATATACAATACCTGGTATACACAAAGCACTCTACAAAGGATGACTATTTTGCTATGGTTGAATGAAAAATCATAGCTTAGACTTCTAAATTGGCCACTTACACAAAACATTGGCTTGTACTGGTTTGAAGAAACCAAAGTTATTTTAAGCCCATTTTCTAGAAGATAAATAATCTGTTTAAGAACATATGGATGATAAGGTCTAAATGAAATGACAGAAGGTTTATTCCAAACAGAAGGCAAGAATGATCAAGATTAGCCTGTGTCAAAAGTCTAGAATGTGAGGATAATGTCTACCCCAATTCTAGGTATTTTTTTAGATCCTGGCCTACGGGAATTTAGGTCAGATTGATAAGAGAAAATTGATTTTAAGATCAACCCTAATATAATCACCTGGTGTTAAGGGGTTAACATGTCCAGCAGCCTATGTTGTTAAGCTGACAGAAATGATGTTTACCTTGGGGGGAAATATATGCATCTTATGTATACATATATATGTATATTTGTAATATAATATGTGCATATGCGTACCTAATATGTATACTTGTATATGTGTAATTTCATGTATATGAAATAAATTCATAAATTTCTGAATTTATAAAGTGTGGAAAATATATATATATTTGAAATGCGAGACAAAATTATTAAAATCAAAACTAGGCCAAGAAGAGTAAGCAATAGCATTAGTTCCAAGTAACTATGCAAGTTAGAATGTTCTTTGTCTTGACACTCTCTGCCTGTGTGTTCTCACACGTCAGTGCAGCACAGCTCGATTCATTTGCCTGCAGAAATGAAGTGAGCAATAACAAAGACAGACAGTGGAGTGTGCTACAAATACTATGAGTTTAGAAGTCAAAGCACATTGAGGGGAATCCTGTTTTCTAATAAAATACTTGCAGAAGTATCAAATGCTAGTTCTAAGTAATGAGAGCATTTATTTAATAGGCTTAGTAATCAGACAGGCCTGCTTTTGAACCTGGCTTCTGACGCTCTGTAAAACCATTTAACCTCTCTGACCCTTGGTTTCCTCATTTGTAAAATAGGAACAACAAAACTTTCTGGAGGCCTCAAGGAAAAGGCAGAGAGTATTTAATTTCTCCAACCCTCTGCCATCTCTGTACCTCTCCCAACTAATCTGATGAGACCAGGTCCCTTTGGAAGCCATTTTCATAGTGGCCCGTCACTGTGCAAAAGAAAGACACGTACCCAGGTGTGTCTGTCTCTGGCCCGTCCGCTCTAAACTGCTGTGCTGAACTGCTCACGGCCTGCTCCCAGGGGAGAGGGAAAGGGTGATGCAGTGCAGCCCTTTCGTTAGAGCCCTGAATCGGGGTTCAAGGAAGAAACCCAGATGATGCAAATACACATTTTTCATGTCCCTTTTTTGTCTATCTACCTCCTGAGAGCCCCGTTAGGAGAAAAGGAGAGTAAGATAAATTATAAATGGGTCCCTTGGGCGTGTCGTCATCTAACAGTACCTGTCTCAGTACAACCCCTAAAACGTATTTTATAATGTTTTTTGTAAAAACTAAATGAAATAATGTTCTTCAAGCACTTAGCACAACATCTGCCACATAGGAGAATAAACAAGTAATATGTGTCAGCTTCTATTATTTTATTATTACAATTAGAAAACAAAGACTTAGAAAGTTGGAGTAGTTTCTCTAAATTTATTTCATGAGTTAATGACAGAATGAACCTCAAACTTGGAACACCTAGTTCTCACCATAACTTTCTTCTTGTGCTTTCGTTTCCCTCCTGCCTTTTGTGCCTTCTGAATTCTGAGTGAGCTCTTCGCTCAACTGTCTCTCACTCAGGCACTGCCAGACCGGACCGCCCAGCCCCTGACTGAGGCCTTTTCTCATTTACCGGATGGCCTTCCTCCTTGGACACTCTGATTTCAGGCTTTCTCAAGGCTTTCTCCTCTCCTTGCACTTGTAACCACGTTGAATGGCACCATGCCAACACTCATCCCCTTGGAACCAGTTCCCAAGGCTGAATCTCTGTTCTGAGTTCTGTCTTCCACACTGAATTTTAACCCTGGGATTACATTTGCTTGCCACATATTTCCCAACAGGTGTTTTGCTGGCAACTTTAAGTCAAAAGCATGGAATTATTACTTGCTCACTCTCTATCCCCACTCTCTTCCCTAATCACAGGCACCTTCTGACATTCCCAGGTTTAATAAAGGAGTCACTCTTCTTCCTTCTTTAGACTCAAGCCCTCACTCAGATTCTCCCCTCCACTTCTTTCAGTCCAGTTCTTACATGATTTACTATCATTCTAGAGCTTTGCTGAACAATATGGCAGCCACTAGCCACATGTGACTATTGAGCACCTAAAATGTGGCTGCTCGGATTGAGACCAATAGGTGCAAAGTGCACACCAAGCTTTGAAGACTTAGTACAATAAACAAGAATACAAAATATTTCACTAATACTATTTTACATTGATTACATGTTGAAATGACAATGTATTGGATATATTTAGTTAAATAGAATATAATTGTTAAATTCATTTCTACTGTGTCTTTTTGTCTTCTTTTAATGTGGCCACCAGAAAATTTAAATTTTCTATATGGATTGTTTCATATTTCTACCGGACAGCATTGCTCTAGATCATTTTAGTCTTCCTTCTGAGCATTTCTTCCATCTCTTTCATGCCAGTTTTACTATCATTATCCAGTCCAAGCTCCTTACAATGCATCCTAGCAGATTTCTCTGCCTGTGCAGTCTCCTGCTCCTGTCTCCCTCAGCCTTGCTGCAGGAGTGTCAGGCAGTCTGGATACTGTTCACAGAGCAGTTGATCTGAATATCAGTCCCCTCCCAATTTATAGACATTAGCACTAATTCCTGGGGGAAGCAGGCATCTGAATTACCTAGATAACGCATTCCATTCATCATTTAACTCATTTAATTTGTCTTCCTACACCTTATGGTTCTTCATTTGGCCTAAATCCAAGCACTTCCTTTAAATCCATGTTAAAGACATTTCCAGAAATGAAAATTTAGGTAGTTTTGGAACAGAACCTTGGTAACAAAAGGTTCAAATCAAACCACTCCCTACTTGAAAATAAAAAAGCAATTATTTCTCTCTTTCCATCAAATAAAATCCAAACTGTTACAGTGCCCTGCTCCTTGCTCTTCATGTATTAGCTCTGATGCTTTAGGACAGCCAGGAAATGCAGAACAAGGTGAAGCTCTCTTTAGCTGGAAGAGTCTTACTTTTCCTGTATGTGTGAGTGTGTGTGTGTGTGTGTGTGTGCGCGCGCGAGCGCGCGGCAGAGAAAAGTCACATGGCATCTCCAAATGACTTTGATTTGACCAAGCCTGGCTCAGAGAAAGATATCCTTCACAAAGATTTGGTAAGTTCAAATAGCATATCTTCTGTCATGAATTCCTAAAGCCATTAACTTGCTGACAAAAACCAACAACTTATAGAACAAACGAGGTAGAAGGACGGGTTCCAGATGCTCGGAAGGACCTTGGCTCCTCCTCTGAGATCCCAAGATTGACAATATTGTGTTTTCAAGATCCCAAACAATGAAATTTCACACCCCCTGCCTCCGAATTGAGACTCATTCCTCTCTGAGAAGAGCAAGAAATCGCCAAACTTTTCTAAGACGATTAATTGGGGCACCTGGAAATACAGTAAGAAGAGCAACAAAACCTCATGCAGCGATTTGGCCATTCAGTACTATTTTCTGAGTGTCAAAAGATGAGTGGGGCAGAAGCAAAAGGTTTTACTCTTCCAGAGTAAAGTCAAACACTGCTCTACTATTAGATCTTGTTATGATTATTAATATCTTTTCGGGTAACCTCAGTTTGCTATTCAAGACCAAAGCGTGCTATTATTTCCTTCACCATGAGCCCTACACACCAGCTGGTCTTGATTACTGCTCGTGCCATGATTGATCGTACTAATTCCACGCCCTTGCTCAGGCCGTCGCCGGCGTGGAATGCCAGGTAGTCACAGACTGTTAGGACTGAAAGAGAAGTTGGAGATCATCTAATCTAATTCCTCATTTCATAAATGAGGGCCCTGAGGTCCTGGAACTCATGAAGTGAGTTTCGGACAGAGGCCAGAACCCGGATCTGCTACTTTCCAGTCCTGGGCTTCTTCTATCACATCACTCATTCTTATTCTTTTCTTCTGATTTTTCGTATTGAAATTCTGTCTATTGTTCAAGATCTAAGATAAATGGCACCTCCTCCATGGTGTTCAACCAGCAGTGACTTACCGCTCAGCCTGTTGTTTGCCCATACTCAGTCTGTGACCTGCTGGAGTTTGTGATCCTCAGCTCCCTTCTCATATTTTAAGACGGTCCAAGGTAATGATGCTACCTGACATAATATATGTCCAGTGAAATGCCTTCCACATCAGGAACTTTCTATGCATATTTATCAAATAAATGATTGAACAAAGAAACAAGACATAGCAATCTGGAGCCTTGACTATTAAGTCTATAATATGAGTAAATGGATGTGTGAAAATGTAAAAAAAAAAAAAAAAATATGCCATGATGCAATGCATTCTAATCTCCTCACACAAAAACTACCACATACGGTTCAAAGTTTGTTATTGATTTTTTTAAAAATTAATTTCACCTCTCCTCTTTAAGTCTTTCCTTTAACAAGAAGAAGGGAATTAGTGAATTATAGCAGAGACCAAGTATTAGGGATTTAAAGCTTAAATTTGGAAATCCATGTGTCTCCTTAGAACACGCAGAGTGCCAGTTCAGCGGAGTGCAGAGAGGCTTCCAGCCAAAAACAGCCAGCCGCGTCAAATCGAAGAAGAGTTGGTTCGTGTTTGTCAGTGGATGTTTAAATGTAAAATAATCCATCACCCAATTCTTCTATTCCAGTATGTTTATTAAGTAAATGTTTATTATACTAAATTCCATTTCAAACTGGGGGACAGGGGGAGTGATTTTAAAAAGCAGGAATTTTATATATCTCACATATGGGATTAGCTTAAAAGGAACAAAACCATCAATACATTTCTAGTTTTAAATATGTTGTTTACGTAGGATTCAAAGGATGGGTAGAAAGTAAAACTTAGCCCCAAAGGAAAACTAGTCTTAAGGAAAATCCCCACACACACACAAAAAAAACAAAATTCACTCAAGGAGGACCTACTAACAATTGTTAAAATGAGAGGATAGTGGGTAGAAAGACAGGAAAAGCCAGGAAAAGGCCTTTCATCTTTTTGCCATTTAGAGTCAGACCATGGATGTTTATCACAGCCAGTGTTCAGTGGCCATGGGGGTAAGTATTATAGATATTTAGACACTTGACTTAATTCACTCCAGTGCTATGCAACAAACAATTATTGAATATTACTATACGTAAAGTAGCGTGCTGGCTATAAAATATAAGGTAATTAAAGATGATTACAAATAATTCCTATCCTCAAATTAACCAGAAGTGTCAGGCAGTCTGGATACTGCTCATAGAGCAGTTGATCTGAATATCAGTCCCCTCCCAATTTATAGACATTAGCACTAATTCCTGGGGAAGCAGCCGTCTGAATTACCTAGATAACGCATTCCATTCATCATTTAACTCATTTAATTTGTCTTCCTACACCTTATGGTTCTTCATTTGATCTAAATCCAAGCACTTCCTTTAAATCCATGTTAAAGACATTTCCAGAAATGAAAATTTAAGTAGTTTTGGAACAGAAGAACTCATTCAAAACATCAGTAACATTTACTCATGTATTATATTTTGCTAAATTCTATGAAATGCTTTAAAATTATATTCACTGAAAAACAAATGGATAAGAATTTCATTTCTATTAATAGAAGATAAATTAAAATACAAATCAGACTTAAAGGGCATTTTGAACGAAATTTTACCAAAATGTTAGCTTCTTCAAAAGTTTTTAAGTAGTTAGTAGTCAGAAGCTGAACCTTTTCTGCCTCCCAAATAAAACGCATGTTCTTCAAACGTTGGTACTCGGTTTTCTATCTCTGTAAGCCTAATGAGGTCCTCGCCCCGTGCCCGATACCCACTGACGCTCAGTAATGTACATTGATGAATGAATTAATTAATGAATGAACAATGTGACCTTGCAATATTTGGAAACTTTCACCTTTCAAATTTAAATTACCTGGAAAAGTAAACAAAGGTAGAGAATGACTCAGTAATGTATTATAGTATAGAACAAGCCAAGAAAACAGGCAGGTGTTTCCCAAGGCCAAAAAGGGAAGTTACACCTTGGGAAGAGCAGCTGGAAGAGGAAGGCAGCTGATCCCAGATGCTACCCTGCTGGACTTCCTGGTGATGTCCTGTAGGATGAGCCAATTGTAGACATCTCCCCAGAGGTGTTGACTCCATAGAAACCTCACCACCAAAAGCTGTGGCCAATAACCTGATATCCTGGAAATCCGTCCAGCATACTGAGCAGAGCTATCCAATTCCAAAGAGTCAACGGGATTTATGGCCAAAGATTCCTTTGCAAAAGTTAGAGGATGTATCATTCTCATATTTTGCCCTCCTTGGTGAGATTTTTAAATAAACACATAGTTTCATTCCTGGACTCACTAGCTGGGTATTCTTTGAAACTTCAGTTACAGATCACTCGGAGGAACAGCATGACCTCTGTGAAAGCTCTATGAGAAGGGTAAACACGAGATTAATGTTTTCCCTATTTAAAACTAATTTTGAACTAAAAATAGCTGCAGCAGCCTCTATTTGTCTCAGAGGGGGAGGCAGAATGGCAGGGGCAGGGATTACACGGCCAGGGAGCGCCCACGGTGAATTCTCCAGTGTCGCAGCATTAGCTGTGTTGCTGGGGACCACGAAATAATGTTGGTCACATGTGCAATGTATCCTGTTTTATCAATAAAATGTGTAATTAATTTCATTATTTTTAGAACACAAACAGAAATTCATTATTTTCAAATATTCATATCTTGGTATTTAATATTTTTGCGGGATTTTAAGCACTGAAAAGATCATCCATTTGTGTGCTGAATAGTTCCATTTCATACTTCCTTTTTATGAAGAACATGAAGGAATTTATTTGACTTTACCAAGGTCACCAGCAAAGCAAGGATGAGAAACCTGAGAGTGAATCTTTTCTGGTTCCAAATGTTTTGAAAGTTGGCTCAGGTAAAGAAGAAAAAGAAGGGGGTGATGAAAGAGCACTTCTGGGAATGAAAAAGAGAAACCTTGTCTCTCAGTGCCTAGAGGTCTGTCCTAGCTCCAAAGATAAGCTTTTATTTTAGGCACAGAGCTCAAATTAATCATTGCTTTAACCAGACATTTTCCTTATTATATCCTGAATTTTTAAAAATAAATGAAATAATCACAAAAGCATAATTTTATAAAATTTGCCCTTATTGACCTAATTTATTTTATTTCAGCATATTATGGGGGTACAGATGTTTAGGTTATGTATGTTGCCCTTGCCTCCCGACTCCCCCGCAGGTCCGAGTTTCAAGTGTTCCCATTGACCTAATTTTTAATGCCTGAGTTTCGTGCTTTGACATGTATTTAAATAACTTAGTATTTCAGTGAGTTACACAGCTAAAAAATATCTCCTGCATTGTAGTATTTATTGAACCAATATTTACTGAAAGCTTGTTAGTCATGTACTATTCTCATTTCCCATTTAGCTCTCATAAAAAAATGGCGTGTTGATCAGTGAAACCAATTTGCTGGTGAGTACGTGTGGTGCTTAGTTTTCCATTCTTGGGATACTGCACTTAGTAGAATGGGCTCCAGTCTGGGGGATGGACTCACTTGAAGCTCTGACTCAGGGGCAGGAGAGAGGTAAGGGCAATATACATAATCTAAACATTTGTACCCCCATAATATACTGAAATAAAAAAAATGGCTTGGAAGAGATACTATTTGTATCATGCTTATTGTATAGATAGGGAAATGATGTATTAAAAAGTTAACTAATTTTCCCAAGATCACAGAAGTAGCGAGTACTGGAGGCTGAATGCAAACAGGCTGATTACTTATCCAAAACAAAACAAGACAAAACAAAACAAAACTCCTTATAGTCAATCAACCTCCCAGCCCCTGTCAAAGGCTACTTTTTAACCCATAAAACCTTTTTTTCAGGAGGTTTCTTAAAAACAACAATAATAACAACAAAAACTTCAGCAAAATGTTGATCCAATTTAGTATTTCTAGAAAACCTTATTTCTATTTCTAGAGTTTTCCTTATTTCTATAGTTTTCTCTATTGGCTTGATTCCTGCTGTTGTTTTGTAGTCAGGAAAGCGTTCATGGTGAACTAAATTCAAATTCCCACCCTGCTCACATAGGCCATGTGTCGTCGGGCGTACTGCCTAAGTTCTTCCAGCCTCTTTCATATTGGTGTTCAGTCAATGGTTCCCAAACTTCTAGCTATAAATTTTTTTTAGGAAGTAAAAGGGAATTTGGAGATTACTCCATACAATTTACAAATGAAGAAAATGAGCCCAGAAAAATTGAGTGATTTTTAAATGCCTCTAAGCTAGCTCCTTGTAGAAGCAGTAATGAACCTGGCTTCTAGAGTCCCCAGCGTGTGCTGTTTCGCTTCCCCACGCTATCTCAGGCTGATTACCGTGTAACTGATGATCTCTGCTACCAGGAGAAGTTTTCCTCAGGCAGGTGTGGCATGAGCATCTGCATGTGTAACAAGGGTTACAGTGCTGGGCAGAGAGGTGGGGTGTAGCCCAAAGCCTTTTCTATGCCTGTGAGTTTTAAGTTCTAGCTAATGTGGCCAGAGGCGTCTGTTGCCATTTTTGTTTACCTCCCTCTTACTAATTTGAATCCTTGACATTTTAGTTGAGCTCTGGAAGCCACACAAATCTCACTTTAGGGGTTTGCTTGTCATCTGAAGCTTTGCTGCTGACTTAAATAAGTCCTCCCTGGCCGCCCTTCTTTCGCAGGGGCGCACTGCTTACAGTTGCTGCCGCCAGCTGACTCTTTAAATGCATTGAGCTCTCTGCGGCAAGGCCCAGGACTCTCTCTGGCTCTGACATGTTCAAAATTTTGTCATTAATGTGAATAAATATATAGAGGGCTTGCTGAGCCAACTTACAGATGACAAAAAGATGAAAAGTACAATGAATATGATAATGGGAAAATCAAGCCATAAAAAGCCACATGGTTTTCAGAACAAAGTAAGTGATAATTTGGTTCCACTCATTTTAGTCAGAACCACATATGGACTTTTATTTTCCATTTTAGGCACTAAGGACATAGTTAAACTGAAGAGCATCCAGAATTTTTAGAAGAAGAAGAGATGATTCAAAGCATATGATGGATATAATATGTAAAATGGTGGAAAGAGCTGGAATTGTTTGTCCTGGGAGAATATGATAACTGTCAAGAACTGTGAATGTTCTGAGATTTTACTCACCCTACTTGCAAGCTAACAACTTTGCCATAGTTTCATAGATGCTAGCGGAAGACATAAGACTTATGGGTCAGAGACAAAAGACTGTTTATTATTCACGGCAATCTTGTGCCAGTTCCTTAAGACCCAATTCCCACAGGGCAACACACACAACAATCCTGCACACATTGCAGACTGCATTACAGGAGAGGAACTCGGACCTTAGGAAATCCTCGTCTTTTATTATGGGCTGCAAGCAAACCTGCCCAACCATTTTCCTAGGGCAAGGGAGATAACTGTCTCTAAACAAACATCTTTGAAAAGAACAAAATCTTGTCAGGGCCTCTGCTGGAAAGACCTGTGAAATATAGGAGAGATCCACAGAGAATTGGCTTTCAACAATAAAATGCATCTTGAGAGTTGTCATGTTAACAAGTATTAGAAATTTCTGTTACTCCAGAAGATAAAACAAGGTTCAAGGGGTGAAGATTACAGAAAGACAAATTTCTGGCAGATATAGAGATATATTTTATGAAAAAACAGAACAAGTTCCAAATGGGATGGACACTTTTGGAAGTTAGACATGCAGCCATTTGTTGTTGACTATTGAGAAAAATATTCATATACCAGAGAAGTACTGAATTGAATGGTACATTCAGTGTCTTTCAACACTCCGATTATCAGAAAATAGGGGCAGTGAAAGAAGTGAAGTAACTAGGGGAAAAGGCAGGGCAGAAAAGAATAAAGTGTACTCTCAAACCTGAAATACTTCACTGTACATTTTCTGAAGTTCTATGTCCTGAGAGACATATCTATTTGATAAACCAGATATCTCTTTGATAAACCATAGACAGGGCAGTAACCGCAGTCTTTATACACTTGATGTTGTAATCTCCCTTGTCGTGCCTCTTCAGCTAAGAAAAACAACTCAAAATCTGTTTGGAAATAAAGAAACTTTGAAGACTTATCCTAGATTTGTTATACTGAGTTTTGAGAAACAGAATCTTTGCTAAGGAATTCTCTTCGATCTAACTGAAAATACTTCCTGTTGCCAAAACACTTAGACTGAAGCGTCAAAATATTTTAAAAGAAGATATATCATCCGTAGGGTTTTTTTTTTTTAAGAAACAAAACATGTCTACCCCCCTCCCTGCCAAAAGAGACTATTTTCGATTATTATAACTCTCATGTCTATTAGCAAATGGATATTTTCATGCATAGGTTTATTAACTGGTCATTCTGTTTGAATTCATCTGCATAGCACACATATAAGAGGATACAGCTATGACCCCTGTGTGGAGATGTCACTGTGGTCATAACATATGACTTCTTTGCTTCTCTGTTTCTTTCTATGTAAAACGAGGGGATTGAAACAGACCACAGCAATGTTTCTTTCCAGCTTTTCAAACTTCAAAGAGCCCAGGAAGAGCCACTTTCTTAAAAGCTGGCATAAGCTTGGTGCTGCTAATAGGATTGGAAGAGAATAATGGTGGAGATCTCTTTGGAAAGATGATTATAGGGAATCTCTCTTACTCTAAAGCAAAGAAAGTACAGAAGCATCAATGAGGTTGCTGGGAAAGGCTGTGGGATGGAGGGATCTAAGAGGCCCTTGTGGTGCTTTGGGACGAGACATGAGTAGAGTTCATAGCCAGAAACTGGAGACGAAATTTCTTTTCTGCTAAATCCAGCAGGTAATCCTATTCTTAAAACAATGAACTTGGAAAAGACCACAGACTGGCTAACGTGCTGGGCTCTGGCTCATCTGGCCAGAGCAAGCTGCAGGTTGGGGAGGCTCCACATCTGCAGAGTAGACAGCTGTCTGGAAATAATCCATTTATCTTTTTTTGAAAATAAGAGATACAAACAAAGCTTAGAAGTTTCTTCTTTTCTGTCTGAAAACAAGGGAATAATCTTTTCTCACATGGGCCAGTTTGATCCTATATCACGTATACACATGTAGAGATTTGGGTACTTTTTCTGGAGATCATGGCTTTACTCTACAGCTTTTTGGTTAATCAATAAATGAAACATCCATCTTACATAATTATTCTCAGAAGACACACATCACATATCTCACAAATCACATCTCAGATTTTATTCAATGCTTTTGAGCTTAGAATGTTTATTGAAAATAATCATTTCAATGTTTTACATGTCAACTCTAAAAGTTGACATTTCGAAATTACAAGATTTTTTTTAAAAAATAATTTATAGCGAACAAGTGAAATTTTTCATCACACTAAATTTATCAATGTCCTTATAATATGAAAACTTCAGTATTTCAGTAAAATACTGTACAATTAATCCAATAAGAAAGGAACTTGAATATATATTTTTTCTGCGTACATAAACTTCTGCTCTGTCTAGCTTTTGCCTCCTAAAACTGTTGTTTATTTTGCCTCAGCCTTAACGCTTAAAAATAGCAAAAGAATCATCCGTCTTGGAATGTTTATTAATTTACCAGCAGGAGGAAAGTTAATCTCCTTCACGCCCCACGTTAAACTTGCTTTATTCAGTGGTGAAGGTATTTTTAAAAGGTCTCTTCCAGGGAGAGACGCTGATCTAGAACTTGGGGCCTCCTGGGGGCATGAACCGTGGGGCTGCGATTCAGAGCTCGGGCTAAGAATGAGGCTGCCGCATTTTTCTATTCTAGAGAACGACCTTGGGAAAGTCTCCTTTTTTTCCATCCTGGGCTGCAGATACACACGATAAAGGCCAGCCGCCCCCGTTATAAATATCCTGGGAGGCAGGCGAAGCGCTGCCGGGCACCTTTGTCGCAGAGAGCGGGGACAGGGAGGACGTGGGCGACCTTCGAGCAGCTGCCGCCCCAGGGGCGAAGCGAGGCGCCGGGCGCCCTGATGTCCCCCAGCAGCCCGAGCTCTCGCCGCTTGCTGCCGCACTCCCGCTCTGCACAGGGCGGGAGCCCCCGTGCGGGGAGGCTGCGCAGCGGGCAGCCATCTGAGAAGGGAAACGGAGCAGAGCGGGAATGAAGGGAAGCGACAGAGGCGCCAGGGCCGAGCCCGCGCTCGGGGCCTGCGGGGCGGGGGTATTTCAGGCTGTCCCGTTGTAGAAGTCGGTCCCAGCGCTGGCCTGAGAAGAACGCGGAAGCTGGAACTGACGCCCCTCCTCGTGTCATTTTCTTTCTCACGAATCTGCAGCGACCCGCCACTTGGTTTCCTGTTGAGGACCCTCTGATGTCCCGCGCCAGCCGCCTCCTCCGGCCAGGCTGCTGCCCTAGCCAGCGCCCACGCCCGCGCCTCCGCTCCCTTAGTCTACGGTTTTCTGGCCTCCTTTCCTTTGCTCGTGTCTAAAACACCTCCATCCTCTTAGGTCGAGATCTAATTTATTTTGTAATAAAAACTTATATTACATAAAGCTTTATACCAAGCACTTAGACATGCACAGTTACACCCGAGCTATTGTCTCTTGGGACGTCTCCTTCACTATTTTGGCCCAAATTCATCTTTTTCCATACTGTATCTCTTGGAGCATTTATTCACTAACCCAACTCTGCAGAATCAACCCCTAGGGTTGGAAGGCTGTAGTAATGTCCATTTAAACAAACTCCCCAGGAGAAACTGGGGAGTCAGATTGACCTAAGGTGGTAGAATTTTGACTATTGCTGTTTATATTTTTCTGTATTGTTTGATACATTTTACCATGATCATAAAAAATTCATTAAGCTCTTCAGTTGATTCTGATGGTATAGGAACCATAGGTCCATATCAGTCATTTGAACAATGATTCAGTCACATGCCTTTTTTCATTTATTCTCTCTCCAACAAGGTAGAAAAGTATTCAAGAGCAAGAATTCCCCCTGTCTTTTTCCTCTCTCTCCAGTGCTGGAAATTCCAGACTCAAAGCAGGGACTTCATAAATACTTGAGTGATTTTGAATAGACTCTCAAAAAAATTAGAAAATATTTAATAAAGATACTCGTGATATAGTATATTTGAAGGAAAAAGGAAACCTTACAATTAGTAGATTAAAGAAGTAGGTATTAGTAAGACAGGAAAAATACTCAGGTGACTTAATGGACCACAGGATGACCACAAATTAGTAGCAATGTTTTGCTTTAGATCTAGAAGCAAAGAAGCTTTGAAGGCATCAATAAACTTGTAGCAGGTAGAAACCATGAGGTGACTCACTTTTTTTAATCCAAAGCATTCTTACAATGGTGTGTTCAATTAAAAATTCTACAGCTAAAGAAGACATTTGAGTAGCTAGAGAAAGTTAAGAAAAGAATCCAAACTCTCGTACATTGCTGGTGGGAATGTAAAATGATGCAGCTGCATTGGAAAACAGTTTCATGGTTCCTCAAAAAGTTAAACATGAGAGTTACCATATGAACCAGCAAATCCACTCCTAGGTGTACATCCAAGAGAAGCGAAAACACATGTCCATATAAAAACTGTGCACGAATGTTCACAGCAGCATTGTCCAAAACAGCCAGTGGATAACCATGATAGCTAATGGATAAATAAAATGTGAAATATCCAAACGGTGGAATATTGTTTGGCCATACAATGGAATAAAGTGCTGCTCATGCTACAACGTGGATGGACCTTGTGTGCACGCTAAGTGAAAGAAGGCAGACATAAAAGGCACATGTTGTATGATTTCATTTATAAGAAATGTCCAGAATTGGCAAATCCCTAGAGACAGAAAGTAGATTAGTGATTGCCGGGGACTGGGGAAGGGGGATGGGAAGTGACTATTAGTGTGTACAGGGTTTGGAATTTGATAGTGACGAGATGGCAGTACAATTCTGTGAATATACTGAAAAAATCACTGAATTGTGCTCTTTAAAAGGGTAGATTTTATGGTATGTAAATCATATTTCAATAAAGCTTTAATTAAGGTAAACAAGAAAGAAAAGAATCAAGGATGCATATGGGGAGGAGTGGGAACCCAGGCAGCAGGACCCCAAAGAATGAAAAAAAAATAGGAGGTTAGAAAACAATTTTACTAAGGGCTGTCTTTTTGGGTGTAGTCAACTTTTAAATATTTTTTTTAATTAGAAAAGATGATTACTAGCTGAGGAGAAAATTAGAAGACATAGATTGCAAATACAGCCTAAGGGGTTTGGTTTAGATACAAACTTTTCCTACCAGTAAACGTTGCAATAAGGGCTGTTAACATGTCCCTTTTTGGTGGACTTAAAGAGAGCCCAGAATAAGTTTATTTGTACAGGACAATTTGTGGGAGCCCTTCCTGAAATGGCAGGGGGATGACCTTTCATGGTCTTTGCTCTTTTTTTCTGTCTTGGAAAAATGTTAAGCCTGAGCATCCAACACGACACACCACCCTTAGTGCATTTGTCCTGGTGAAATAAGAGAGGAGACATTTCTGTTTCTTGAAAAGTTTTATTTGGTACCTATATACAATCATAAACACCCATTCCTCTTTTGACTGTTAAAGTCTTCTCCTCTACAACAATTCAATTTTTATTAAAAAAAAAAACCTTGAAGTTGCACTTGCAACCTATTATTATATTTCAACCGTTTGTGTGAAGAAAGTAAATTCAGGTTACGTATAGCTACTTCTACACATATTATTAATAATATGAATACATAGAATATATTTGGTCTGCTGAGGAGTTTTTAAAACTCTGTAGCCTTTGTATTGAGATTTATCTGAAAAGTAAAACATCATTCTCACTCATATTTACCAAGGACAGAACCATGTCTTCGAAGCTTTCCCACTGCTCCCTGCTTTAGGAGAAACAAGGAACCGCTTTGGGTCCATTCAGCACAATCTTCCTCACTCTGCTCAGGACCCAGACGCCCAGGAAATAACACAAACTAGAGGCATGACTAGAGCGAGGAAACCTCTTCTGGGCCTCGTCACCAGATTCATGTCAGATCCTTTCTGTCTTTTATTCTCAGGTCAGATAGGCAAGTGCTTTGTTTTGTGAGGAAGTCTCCGTAAGTATTGATGCTCTTGATTTCACAATCACACATGTTCAACAATATTCATTCTTTGAGCAAACATGGAAATTTAAACCTTCTTCTTTTGGGTCAGTAATATAAACCTCCATTTCCGACATCCTCGAATGTCTGTAGCCCAACTGCGTGTTTATAGAATATGGATTGCCGTCCCAGGACCAGATACATTAAATTTGATTTTTGAGAACATTGACTAGGGGCAATCCTTGCCAGGACGCGGAGCACTTCGCCGCCTCCGGAGGAGAGCCCGCTCCGGGCCCGCTAAGCAAGGGCATGGTCGAACTGCCCTTTCTCCAGGCCTTCAAGCCCGTCAGCCCAGGTCGAGGTCGGCATGCTCCGATACGGGTCCAGCAGGATCCGGAAGCACCTGACAATAAGGATGCCCAAGAAAATAAACAACAAAATAACAAAAACAAATGTTGTTTTCTGCTCCAGAGACATGCTAGAATCTGACGACAGGTTCCCAAGGGGCAGCAGCGGTGAAGGGGCGGGCTGTCCTCCATCCATGGTCCAGGGAAGCCAGCGTGCAGGATCTTGCGGGTTCCCTTTCGTCCATCATCGGCCTGCTGTGTGCATGGTGGCTGCACCCCGCAGACGCTGCGTTATCTGCAGAGAGAAAGAGAGAGAAGGAAAGCGAATAACGGTCAAATAGCAACCTTATTTTCTAGGCTCACCGTCATGGTTTTCAAAGAGAAGAAGAAATCTGTAAACCAGCTTTCTTTTTCACCAGAGATCCTTAATTCTGTATAATTATGGAGAAAAATATTTTACTCTTGCATGAAATTACCAGATTGTTCTCAGAAGAACCACTTGGGGCCAGGAGGGGTGGGCAGGGAACGCAAGTGAAACATAGGAGAAGAGAAATGTACGAGGCAGCATTGACCCCGGGGTATGCTGTCGGTTCGACATCCAAACCCAGCCTCCCGGCCAAGTCTCTTCCAGCTCCCCTCCCATAATATTGCTCTCCCATTATTCTTTTATTGGTAGCACTGAATGAGCACCTCCTGCGTGCCAGGGTGGCTGCTAAACTTGACACACGTTAGCCACAAGCTCGGTGGAAGCAGCGACCTCTATAGCCCCAATGCAAGGAAGCTGAGGCTAGAAAAGGTGCTTAATATAGAAAACCCTCTCAGGCAGCATCAGTTCTGGGCTCTGGGCTTTGGCCTCCAGCCTACTGCTAAATGAATGTGGGACCTTGGAGAAGTCACTGAGCTGTAAAAACGCAAGTAGAAATGCCCGCACAGCTCATGGTGCTATAATAAGGATGAATGTCTGTGAAAACCCTTTGAAAACTATGCAATAAGAGAAACAAACAAAGCAAAGTGTTGCTTCACTTAAGACGTGACTAAGGGAGCTCTGATGCTTCTCCGATGCTTTCTGCTGCCTGAGCCAAGGGACAAGGGAGGCATCTCAGACTCCCAAACCATTACGTTACTGCCGCTTTTTCTTTTTTCTTCGAAAACAAAGACTGGATTCAGTTCTTGACCCTGAGAAGCACCTAGAGAATTGAGCTAGAGAAAAGGAATTGATCAACTGCACATTTATTTTAAGAGGACAGTTTCCCTTACATTGGCTTCTTACCATGTAGGACCTCGTGGGTGGTAGAGAGGAAGAGAAAAGAAAGAACATGTTATCACTCTTTCCATTTTACTGGTGGAAGAAATGAAGTACATGGATATTACTGTTTGTTTTTAAAAGCAAATCACAGTACACACAAAAGTCATTAAAAGCTTCAGATACTGAACTAAATTTGTTTAAATCAAATTTTGTAAACAAAAATACATATATTAGATATTACTAAATAGAAATCATATGACATTATTTATTACGAATTTGTCTGTAAGAAAAATCACTTAGCAGAATAGTTAGCTATGGAAATTAACATGGATCCAAAAGAAATTATGCTCAAAGAAAATAAGCAACCAAATAAAAATAGAATTTATGATCTAAAGCATCAACACTATATTTCTTCAGTTAATTTATAATCATTGCCTTCAAGTACAGCATTAGTAATCATAGTAACAGTTTGCATGTATATACTGACACTTCGAAATTAGAAAATCACAGTTTAAGAAAACAGTTTATGAAGGGATCCCAACCAGCACCTGGGAGAAGGGAGTTAGTTATCAGTTTGGAGACGATAGATCGTTTTTGCAGCTCCATCACTTTGAACTTGTTTAAAGGCTGGAACTGTTGCAAGATTCATTTATAATTCATGTTTGCTTTGAGGTAAGAGTGGGATAAAATTCGACTATCTTTTTTAAAAATAAGCTCTTTCAGAATATAGGGGATGTTAATGAATTGGCTTTGGTGTGGTTGGCTTGTTCCTAAGCACCCTCCCTGCAGTGGGTGCTGATTCCCCACTCCCGGGGAGGGGCAGAAGCGGGTGGGGGCAGAGCCTCCTTTGCCATCTGTGTCCACCAAAAATACACACAGGACTTAATCACACCAAATATAAAATGCTCCGAGGGCTGGGTTGAGGGAAAGCCGTCTGATGATAGAGCGGATTCCTCCCTGACATGTTCCCTCTTGCCTTTTCCTGTCCTGCGGAGGAGTCCCTCGCTCTGACCCTCTTCTCCTCACTGCATTACTAGAACTCCATTCTATGTCCACTCTCTCTCCAGCACAGATGAAGCCAGAGTCCTTTTCTTCGTCCATTCTCAACAGAGCTGAGACAGGCATGCATTTCCAGAAAGTTTTTTATGAAAACACTACGTAATCCAGAAAGGAAATATAGGAAAAGCAAAGACGATTGACTGTATAAATTTACAACATTCAGGATGGAGAATTAAGTAAAAATAAAGGATAAGGATTTCTGAATCTGGGAAGTCCAAGAAAACAGGGAAGAACTGGGTAGACAGCCTCTGAGATGAGCCCTGGCTGGGCACAATCTGGCTGGCCGGTACAGCAATACTTTGTCCGCCCTCCCTTCCCACCCTGGCATCTGCCTGATGAAGGCCATGGCGAGCCCCAGGGGCAGTCTGCCCCAGCCTTCTCCTCCACGCAGGGCAAAATGCCAAACCCTTCTCTCCCAGATCAGCACCTCACACTTCTCAGGCTTCACCCACGACTCAGGATTTAGAGCCGGTACACCACTCATTTGGGGGCTCAGTGGTGGGCAACCATTCTAGAAACCCCAGCAAAAATAACTTAGTGGTCCTGATTCAGATTATCTTCAGTCTTCCTAGAAATGACTCTGGGACCCAGCTTCCCCATAGGGGATGCCAACTATTGGAATGAGTTTCTAAAAATCAGTTTTAACCTGCGGTTTCACCACTCTATACTGATTAAAAGGCAAAATGCAAAGATATGGTTAGCCCTCTTTTTAGCCTGGTCACATGTTCTGACAAGTGGGCTAAAATATAATGTACATGTTCTCCGACCTCTTCATCACCAACCCCTTCCAGACATATCAAATCGATGAGTAAATAGAGTTAAAAGAATAGCACACTGTGAGCTTAAGCCTCTCCTCTCCCAGCACACTGTGCTGCCCAAGTTCTCGTGAAAATAACTTCTTCTGGTCAAATTATCAAAGCCTCCTTTTACCAAGGAAAGCGACACTTTGATGTATTAGCAGGAATTTGCCTGTGAGGACCGTTCCCACCTCAAGGAGGGGGAAATGTAGGTAAAAGAAGACTTTGCTGGGAATGAGGGACTTCTAGAAAGGCCAGGGGGACAGACATGGGGCAGTGAGCAGGGGGCTCAACTAGGGAGGAATGAGGGGTGGTGGATAAAGATGAGATGATCAAAAGATAGTTATAAAGAAATAAAGAGATCCCAAAACAAATGCCAACTCTTTCACGATTTTGCCTAGGACTGATGAAGCCCCTAGAAGAGCATGCTGGATTTTAAACCTGCAATCAACTAATCAATAATTTACAAGTTTAGAAAGTTCAACAGCATGTTTAAGTTGGAGGAGGCATCAGATATAACAAGACAGAGAAAAAGAAATAATCACTTCACTATTACAATACAAAAATATTCAAAGACATGTAAATTTTTAAAATATCTGTCTTAGGGTAAAATGTCCCTTTTTAGTTAAAAATGATTTTTAGAAAATGTTCGTGATTGATTTAACTAAATAATGAAATCTTTCTTTTAGATAAATAGAGAAATCTTGGCAAGTAAATTATTTCAAAAGATTTGGGCATGACCCTGCTAAGTCTTCATAATAGCAAAGGCAGTTATTTGAAGCATAAAGAAGGGCCACGGTTACTCACGGCAGCATTTTAATCCTGACCGGCTTTTCCCATCACGCAGCACATCCGTGTCTTCCCTTTGGCAGGTCCATTTGTGTGTGCTCAGGAAATAAAGTTTAATTTTAATACTGGACCAAGAAAACCTTAATTAAGAGATACCATTTTCAAAAATCACATAATACTTCCCTGGACCATGTGATATTGGCAAACCAGATTCCTCTGATTCCTCATGCAGCCCCGTGAGAGCAGTCCACCTGACCACGGCCACTCGTGCTGTTAGCCCCTTGCTCAGCTTTAGAAATTTGCAGAGTGGCCTTCCCTTCCTGCGCCCACACTTCCTGCGCACTGCATCTCGAGTCGCCTGCCTCAGCCCAGATCTTACCTGCGCCCCTCAGAAGCCCTTTGCACCCCAGCGGCCACAGCCCCTTGACCCCCTCGTGGACCTGACACCTGATGTTTGCTGGAGCACAAATCAGGAGCTGCTGTACCAGTGGGATTTTCGAGATACTAATTTATTTTCATAACTTTAAAAAGGAACAGACATCAAATCACACTGAGTTCCCAGTAAAATGATCAATGTATTGATAAGAACAAACTTACATGCAGTCGAGTGTGGCGCAGACTCCTGCGGAAAATGTCCTCGTCTCGCCTGTCCTTCAGCTCAACCCAGCACCTGCTACTCTTTGAACCCCCCCAGGTTCCCCAGCCCATAATGCTCTCCTCCCACCTGTGGAATCTCGCCCTGTCCTTCAGGGTTTGCACCAAATAGCCCTTCCTCGGTGCGGCCTCACCTGTCTCCCTTCACCGAGGAGGGGGCGCTTCCTGCTCTGTCTCCGGGGATGTCACCGGTGCTCTGTGACAGCGCTGATGATAAGACAAGTCTTGACGGCGTTTGTCTCCTTCCCTTGATTAAACAACAAGCTCCATGAGGAACTCCTTGCTGTGCTTGGGTCATTGACTCTTTAAATACAGGTTAAATCGAATCTCTAGCCCCTTCCAGTGCAAGCAACCAAATTCAAACTTCAGGGTGCCAGCTGACTGATCCGGAGGAGAAAAAGAAAAGTACATCATCCAGCCAAACCGAGATGTTGGACCATTGTGTTTGAAGTAAGTTTTGTTTTAAAAAATCACAGGTAGTTCAAGTCACAATGGCACTTTAACACTCACAGATCTCACGATTTTAAAAGCAGTAAGTTATTTGGCTCTTTAAATTCTCCTTGGCCTCATGCTGATGGGTGGGGTCCGAAATACAAAACTCAACCAGAGATAGTCAGTTACCCTTCTATTTAAGAGGTCGGCCCTTTCTTACCTGATCTGCTCTTTGGTGGGGAAGGGAGGCTGTTTAAAATATCCTGAATCCAAATGTCTTACATGGAAACTATTAATGTCAACATGTTCCCTTCTCAGTCTCAGATCCCTTGGACATTTTATTTCATTAGCATCTATCTCATTATACAATTTCACAGTAAGGAAAAACATTTTCTCTGAAGAAAATATATCTTAAAGCAATGACATATTTCTTTTCCAAATTTTTAAAGCGACAGCAACAGAATTAGTCAAGTGTATTTGGCACCTTGTTCTGTGAAGTCATAACAGGCACTAAATTCTACAGCCTTGCTTTTGTGGCCATCGACCCCCAGCCCACCCTCTTGCAATGGGCTGCGATGATAATGGCTACGGCCGTTGTATTACACGTGTCGTCCTGCCTGGAACGTACCGGATGTCCAATACGTAGGTGGTGATGAATGAATGTTTTCTCTTTACACCATTTTTGTGCAAAATGAGATTTATTTGTACTTACTGTTATGCAAACAAAGGATAGAGATTATAAATAAACTGCCCAGAATGATAAAAATCAGTTACCAAAAGAGCAGCATCCCCCAAAGACTGCTGGATCCCAAATATTTCCCTGGAATGTTGGAATGAGTTGAAAGTCATCACCCCCCAGCTGTTAATGGCATGCAGGGTGTAGTTAAGCAATGCTTAAACTCCTAAAACACATAATTGCCGTGCCTAATTTTTAAAACTTCTAGGTCAGAAACCTAGTTATGTGACTCGACATGTTTTCAAAAGTAGGCGTGAGAACAGCCCGTCCAATGAGGAAAAGCACTCACGGGCTTGTCCAGTTTACAGTCACATGTGATGGACAGCATATTGTGACCTACAAAGACATCCTGTAGCCTTATTTATATTTATCTGGCAGACTAACGAGACCAGTCTGTAGACTTTGACAGGAAGAGAACTAGCTAGCTAGGTGGGACTGAATTTGCAGTGACTGGCAAAGATAAACTTAAAGTGCTGCATTATTCTGTAACAGTTCTGAAGCTGATTGTTGAAATGTCAACATGGCTTTGAATGACTGAAGTAATACATACCCTGAAATTGAGACTAAATAGAATCAGTCCCACTTTTAGAGCTAAAGGAAGCTTTAGCGGCTTTCCCGTTTGTGTAACTGGAGGCTCTCAAGGTTCACCTCCTTCTCCAACCCTCTCACCCACCCCAGACTGCGTAAACCTCGCACGTGATCCTATGATGCCCCATAGGATCCTATGATGCCCCCAACAATTGCGAGTCCTCCGAAGAAGCCACCCCATCATCTAAGTGATCAAATCACAACATAAGCAAAAGTTATTCCCCTACGAATCTTTTGGAAATTCTGCAGATTAGCTCGGTGAACAATAACTCAAGTTCCAAGACATACACACACAGATACAAAATGTTTCGTATAAATTCAAAGAATGCATGGCCCTTTTGGTGACCAGCCAAGAACCTCAGGTAAAAGTTTCCTGGCTCTGTGTAGATGCTTCATGCATTTTCAACCCTCTCACTCCTCTTGTTTTTGCTCACATAAATACATGCAACGTCTCTAATCCTGTTGTCCAAGTGCAGCCCTCTCATTCCAATACAACAGCCCCGACGCTTCAAAATTCACAAGAGAGCTGAGGGTAAATATTATTTTATACTCTCAGAAAATAACCCAAGGCTACTAGAAAGCCCACAGATAAGATTTTAAAACCACGGGAATTTGGTCAGCTACAAATGTCAACAGGCAGTTAGTTTCAGACTGTCGCCGGCCCCCACTGCTGCACCGGGAGGTCTGTTTTCTGCTCCCTCCTGCAAAGGCACCGACAGAACAGAACAGCTGCTGGGGCTGGAGTGGACCTGTCCCGCCCCACTCCCTGCCGCCCGTCAGCTCTGGGTCAGCACGAGACCTTTCTCTTCAGCCTGAGCCCAACCTCAGTTTTACTGTCTTCGTCTTCCTCCTAACACCTGCTTGAAGAGTTTTAAAGGGACTGCAGGAGGAGGCTGCAGCCTAGCTGAGAACATCAGAAAAACAGCACGAGGGTGCCCAGGCAGTAGCTGGTGGTATTAAAAGGCACCATTAGCAAACCGGAACTTTTAACCTCAAACAATAAACCCTACTGTTCCACCCCGTTTTCTTTCTTCCCTTGTGTGTTTCACAATGAAAAAGATTACTTGCTGATACCTCAAAAGGCTAGCGCTGCAGCTGTTCATCACCCAGGGACAGCCAACGCTGTCATTATGAGTTGTTGAATTGTGATCGTCTGTAACGAATCAAAACATCCTTGTCATATTTTGAAAGGTTGGATGTTTTTAATGAGTGGGAAAAAAATACTGTAATGGACAAACAGCTTTCAAGAATAAATCACTGCAGCTTAGGAAAGAAAAACGCCTGTTTCACTACTTCTTTTATCCAGCACCAGTAACGCTGTAAACTTAAGCGTGCTTTAAAAATAAAAGCATCATTGCATTTCGCCCCCTCATATTAACTTTACCCGGCAACTGTTTAATTAGACTTCATCTAAAAGCTAGATCTAAATTCAGAACTTGGATCCAGACGATATCTATGCGATTATTGCTCATGCATAAATTGTAAAGTTAGAGAAAAGCATCCAATTAGCTCATCAAAGATACAGTTTTGGTCAAGTACCTGGATCTGGCCGAACAAACACTTGATCCATTTCCTGGAGGAACAGTTACAGGTAGTTACGAGGCTCTTTAGTTCCCGTTCTTCCTGACCAGCCTTGTTAAAGCAGCAGACAACGGTAGCTGCAGGCAGCTGGTGGCACACCCCAGGTCTAAAGCTGCTGTTTCAGGCTTAGAAACTTCCCATTGAAACCCCGAGTTAAAGGAGCATCGTCTTTCTGTGTGAGGCGTCATTAGCGGCCACTCCAGCTGCTTCTTTGAGGCGAGCCATGATTTCAGTTCCGCCTCAGCAACTCTTCAGAGCATTCTGCTTCAGCGAGTGGAGGCAGCGTCCTCGCAGTGTGTCTGAAGCCGTCTTCCAGAAAGCATTAACATGCAGCGGGAGGACCGGGAACATCACTGGGCATTCCCATACCTTTTCAAAATCAGAGCCATAAATCTACCAGCGCTCTGTCTTCTCCATTGATTGCTGACACTATTCCTCTTTGGGGACATCAATTAGCACTTCGCAGCCACCGGCCTCCATATTGCTTGTGTCTGTGACCTTCAGGCCACTCAGGTAACCGGGAGGCTACCAGGGAAGGGCACAAACTTAGCATTTGGGGGGTGAAGAAAAGACTCCTTTTCCTAAATAAGACTGAAGTGATCTTTCTGAAGAGCAGGATTTATGGGAGGCAATGAAGTAAAAAACAATTTTTTTTTTTTTTGAGACAGAGTCTCACTTTTGTTGCCCTGGCTAGAGTGCCGTAGCATCAGCCTAGCTCACAGACTCCTGGGCTCAAGCGATCCTACTGCCTCAGCCTCCCAAGTAGCTGGGACTACAGGCATGCACCACCAGGCTCGGCTAATTTTTTCTGTATATTTTTAGCTGTCCAATTAATTTCTTTCTATTTTTGGTAGAGACGGGGTCTTGCTCTTGCTCAGGCTGGTCTCGAACTCCTGAGCTCAAATGATCTGCCGGCCTCGGCCTCCCAGAGTGCTAGGATTACAGGCGTGAGCCACCGCGCCCCGCCCTAGTACTCATTCTTAAGTATAGTTATGCCCAAATCAAAAAATTACCGAGCTGAAAGGTACTTAGAGCTATTTTGCCTCTTCATGTTACAAATAAGGAAAATGATGCCCAGAAAGTACCTTAAGATAGTAGAGAAAGGAAAAGGATGCATTATTTCCTGACCTGTATTTCAGCACTCTCTCCACTATTCTGTACAATTTTCTAGTTTTTCCTGGGTTTATTTATTCAACAAATACTGAGGATCTTCTAGTGCAATGCACTGGTTAGTCATAAAAAGCTTCTGCACAGCCAAAGAAATTATCACTAGAGCGAATAGACAACCTACAGGATGGGAGAAAATATTTGCATGCTATACATCTGATAAAGGGCTGATAACTAGAATCTATATAGAACTAGGGAAAATCAGCAAGGAAAAATCAAACACCCCCCATTAAAAGGTGGGCAAAGGACGTGAACAGAAACTTTTCAAAGGAATATAGGTTAATGTCCACAAACACATGAAAAAAATGCTCAACGTCTCTAATCATCAGGGAAATGCAAATTGAAACCACAATGAGATATTGCCTAACTCCAGTGAGAATGGCTTTTATCAGAAAGTCCCCAAACAGCAAATGTTGGCATGGATGCAGAGAGATGGCAGCACTCAAACACTGCTGGTGGGACTGCAAACAAGTACAACCTCTATGGAAAGTAGTATGAAGATACTTCAAAGAGCTAAAAGTAGAACTACCATTTGATCCAGCAATCCCACTACTGGGCATCTACCCAAAGGAAAAATTCTATAAAAAAGACATCTGCACTGGAATGTTTATGGCAGCATAATTCACAATTACAAAGATGTGGAAACAACCCACGTGCCCTTCAATACATGAGTGGATTAATAAAATGTGGTATATGTATACCATGGAGTATTTACTCAGCCATAAAAAAATGATGAACTACCTATTTTATTATCCTGGATGGAGCTGGAGCCCATTCTTCTAAGTGAAGTATCACAAAAAT
>CAUYSK010087464.1:0-14939 GCA_963575035.1 Avahi laniger | reverse complement strand
GCTCACTGCAGCATCCAACTCCTGAACTCAAGTGATCCTCCTGCCTCAGCCTCCCAAGTAGCTGGGACTACAGGCACGCATCACCATACTCAGCCTTGCCTATCTTTTTGATAAAAACTATTTTAACTGGGGTGACATGATATCTCATTCTAGTTTTAGTTTTCATTTCTCTGATGATCAATGATATTGAGCATTTTTTCATATACCCTTTGGCCATTTCTGTGTCTTGAGAAATGTCTGCTCAGATCCTTTGCCTATTTTTAGTCAGCTTATCTGATTTTTTTCCTGTTGAGTTGTTGGAGCTCCTTATATATTCTAGTTATTAATCTCTTGTCAGATGGGTAGTTTGCAAATATTTTCTCCCATTCTGTGAGTTGTCTCTTCACTTTGTTTCCTTTGCTGTGCAGAGCTTTTTAGCTTGATGTGATCCCATTTGTCCAATTTTGCTTTGGTTGCCTGTGCTTTAAGGGTATTACTCATGAAATCCTTGCCCAGACCAATGTCCTGAAGTATTTCCTCAATGTTTTCTTTTAGCAGTTTCATAGTTTCATGTCTCAGATTTAAGTCTTTAATCCATTTTATTTGATTTTTGTATATGCCAAGAGATAAGGATCTAGTTTCATTCTTCTGCATATGGATATCCAATCTTTGGCTGAGCCTTTTGCAGTTTCTGTGTTTGCTCCATTTTCATCTTTAGGCCAGACTGGATGCGTTAAATTCAAATCCACACCACAGTGGTTGTTACAGATTTTACTGAATGTTTTGAAGGAAGATAAAGAGAGTGTCACATCATACCTTGTGCTGTAAAATTTCCTTAAAATGTTTTAAACATTTCTCTTTTCCCCGGAAGTCCCCCGCTGGCAACTGCCTCATTTCTTCTTTCCTGCACTTCCATCTTCTCCACTGTCACTCCAGCTGGTCATTTAACCTTAATTACCTCCCTAGAGGTCCTATCTCCAAATGCATGCACACTGGGGGTTAAGGCGTCAACCTCTGAAATCTGGGGGGCACACAGTTCAGCTCACAACATCTACCAAACACCAGCAGCTCAGTTAAATAACAGCAAAACAGAGGATTTGTTTAGAATAAAGAAAGACCTCATTATAGGCTATAATATTAAGTATGTATTTAAGAAAAGAGGCATCTGTGGCACACACATGTACAGAATTATATAACTTCTTAATAAAGGCTTTCCAAGTATTTCCCTTGAGAAATTGAAAATTCTACATATACATTCAAAATAACATTAGAATTGAAAATGTCCATTTCCTCTCAAGAGATTATTCCTTGAAATGTGACATTTTTTTCTTAGTGATAAATGTGAATCAGTTTAAAATGTTTCTCAAAAGCTGCATTTTACACTCTAATTTGTTCTAATACATTTTTATATCAATTAACAAAAATTTCATTATTACTATTCTTATAAGCTACTTGGATTTTACTAAAACTAGCTTTCTTTGTTACAAATTAATTTGGTTTAGGAGAAAAGTTTGTTTAAGCTGAATTATGACAGAGATATGTAATTCAATATTTTTATTTTTATTCAGGCAAATGTGATAGCTGACCAATATTTTAAAAATCTAGAATGTCATTTTTATTATTTCAGAAAATCAAATACTTTCTTCACTAATTCATACCAAATGGCAACAACTGATGTTCTCATTTTTTTCCTTATCTAAAATTAGCTTATAATTTTACCCACGTGGTGTTGTTGCCAAGCAGTCAGTTTCTTTCTTCAGGAACACCCGACCATGCAGAGGTCTGCAACCCTGAGGACATATAATATGGATCTATCATGTTGCTTTGAAAGCTGGAAAGCCCAGATTTGACCATAACATTCAATATGAGGGTTCAACATAGGACGAAGTTAATTGTGGAACAGTATATATTATTGAATGGAAGTGAACCAAAATTATATTCAAAGTGGAAATAAAAGGCCTAAAGTCAAAGTTATTACACTAAAATGTCCAGTGGTTTATATTCACCGTTAGAAGAGACAGATCCTATGTCGCGTACATTAATATTGGAGCACTAAAGAAAGAAACAAGCAAAAGAAACTAATAATGCAATGTGTAGGAAGGAAAAAGAGAAGAAATAAGGAAACAGTGTGCAGCTGTGAAATTTTTACATTTCTGTAGTCTGGTCTAAATGTTTTTATTTTAAAAATTAAGTATGCAATAAACATAATAAAATAAAAAATTATAGTATGCATGGGATATTTGCCCAGGGATTTTTGCCCATGGGATATAATATGGCCAGGAATTACACACTGAAGGTTTAGTTTAAAAGAACAAGCTAAGCTAAATAAATAAATAGAAAGGCCCAAACTGCTAATTCATTACTACCCTATTTGTCTGCTTTCAATTAATGGCTAAGTAAGTTTTATGAAGGATCGTATTAAACCTGAGCTTCTACATTGCACAATAGGATTATCCATTATAGCTGCTAGACTGGGAGAATTTGATCTTCAAATACCTAAGGCTGTGAGATAAACAAATTCCACACACTTGAACTGAGATTCCAGTTTCAAACTCTAAAATTCTTTCTATAAAGAGCTTATGTCCCTTTTTGACTTTTGTGTTCTAATATTTCCACTATCTTCACTTCATATCTTTTAATTAATGTAGAAATTTGTTAAGTGCTTATTAGTTAACTTTGGTTGAATTGGTATCCAAAATAGCAATTATTATTAGTAAAGTTTCATCAGAATGGAGACTCATGTATGCAAGTAAATTATATCACTTTATAGAGAATCACCTTAACCAACCCATGATTCTAACAGGACAGCAAGCCTGTGGAAGTTGAAAAATCTTAAAAGCTGACAAAAACAATCTGGAAGAAACATGTTATGCAAACTATCAACACCTCTGTAAGGTGAAAATACTGTAGTAATGGCTTCCACCCTTAGCCTCCAGTACTCATGCCAGAGAGATTGTCCAATGTCTGTTGCTATACTGTCATTTTTTTTTCTTTTTTTGGTAACTTTACAATGAAGTATGGAACTGATCAAAAAGAGAAACCTTTTCTGAGGAAATTTATAACATTAAGTCATAAGTGTATAAAACGTGGAACTTTTCCAAATATAAAAGTATGTATCTACACAAAGAGTGCAATGAGCACCATCCAAGGGATGGGCACACTTGAAACTCAGACTTGAGGGGAGTGGGGAGGCAAGGGCAACACACGTAACCTAAACATCTGTACCTCCATAATATGCTGAAATAAAAAAAAAAGTATGCATAATGTATCTGCTTAGACATTTTATAAAAGATTAAAGTATCATGAGGATATATATTTGAAAATATTAATACATTCTGTATTAATACTTTAGAAATAAATTGCACTGAATTATCAGAGTTAGGGCCAGGTGAGGTGGCTCACACCTATAATCCTAGCACTCTGGGAGGCCGAGGCGGGCAGATCGTTTGAGCTCAGGAGTTTGAGACCAGCCTGAGTAAGAGCCAGATCTGTCTCTACTAAAAATAGAAAAAATTAGAAAAAATTAGTTAGGCAACATGGCACGCCTGTAGTGCCAGCTACTCGGGAGGCTGAGGCAGGAGGATCGCTTGAGCCTAGGAGTTTGAGGTTGCTGTGAGCTAGGCTGACGCCACGGCACTCTAGCCTGGGCAACAGAGCAAGACTCTGTCTCAAAAAATAAATAAATTAATTAATTAATAAATTAATAATAATAATAAAGAACTATCAGAGTGTGGTAAAGATGTGTCTTGGTCAGCAAGATACTGGGAAACAGAGGTCTGACAAAGAGGATAAGATCTTCCAGCTTGATATTGGAGTGGCCAAAAGCATTTGGGGATCCAACTAAGGGGAAGTTGAGCCGGGCATACATTTGGTTTGGGCTTAGTGGAACATAATTGTATGTGTTGCAGTCTCTTCTGTGTAGAGGTAAGTATTGCTAGCTGTCCAGGTGTAGAAATGGCTTCCATCAATATACCTACTGCCTACTGTGGAAACTTCTTTTTTTTTTTTTTTTCGAGACAGAGTCTCACTCCATCACCTGGGCTAGAGTGCCGTGGCCAGTGCGCCCAAGCTTCCCATACCTTTTGTGGTGTTTCTCTGCTAAATAAGAATGGAGAGCCAAGAATCACCATACATTTGAGGAACGTCTTTGCAAGATCAACTCGGCTGGGCGTGGTGGCTCACGCCTGTAATCCTAGCACTCTGGGATGCTGAGGCGGGTGGATCGTTTGAGCTCAGGAGTTCGAGACCAGCCTGAGCAAGAGCGAGAGCGAGAGCGAGAATCCGTCTCTACTAAAAATAGAAAGAAATTAGCTGGACAACTAAATATATATATATATATAAATTAGCCAAGCATGGTGGCGCATGCCTGTAGTCCCAGCTACCTGGGAGGCTGAAGCAGGAGGATCGCTTGAGCCCAGGAGTTTGAGGCGCTGCTATGAGCTAGGCTGATGCCATGGCACTCTAGCCTGGGCAACAGAGCGAGACTCTGCCTCAAAAAAAAAAAAAAGATCAACCCTATTGCCAGCGTAAGGTCTGTACGCATGAATCCCAGAGATGCCAATAACAGACACTAGTTGTGAAGCTGTCAGTTTGAGAAAGCATGTGTTGGCCTGAAAGGCCAAGGTGATAAAGGACTGTGCTCATGCTCAATGTTTTGTGCTGGACTGTGCTCTGTGGTCATGATATTTGTTGTACGACCCAAGGTTGATGGGGTGCACCTGGGTCTAATGAGACAGTCTCTGATACCTATCAGGATTGGCTTAAGTGCAGAACTGCTCCAAGCTCTCAGTCCCTAAAATTACCCTGTGCAGCCGCTGGCTACTTCCCTGCTGAAAACTACTGAAAATTACTGGGCTGCTGCCACCACTGGTTAAAATGGCACCACTGTTGAAAGACAACTATGACCAAAGACCAAAGATTCCAGTCATTTCCTGGGTAATGTCAGAGAAACAAAGGAATAAGGAAGGAGCAGCTCAACCAACCTCATTGATTTAATGTGACTATAATTCAGGAATATATGGAAAGGGGAAGCATGGGAGGGGTCTAGAGAATGCGGGAACCAGAGGCATCCGCTACCTGAAGCTCATGGTGTCCTCATGGCACGCACTCTCTCTGCCAACAAGCACTAAAATTCAGAAGGATGTGACTAAACTTCATTTATTGATGGCAATGCCCCATTAACTACAATCCTTATAGTAAAAGGCAAGAGAAAATTAGCCTAGGGGGTCCAGGTATATATAGTATGGCTGGCTGTACATTTCCAATGTATTTGCTTGGTTTCCCCTGAAATTAGACCCAGAGACATACTCTTAGGTGCAGGTGATTTATTTGGAAGATAATCCCAGAAAACAGGAATGAAGGGGGCAGGAGAATGAAGCAAGCAAAGAGAGAAAGCCAATACAATGTGCGTTATTTAACTGATCACCACCATCTACAGCTAGGGCTCAATCCTGCTTGAGACCCCCTAAACAGCTCTATGGAATCCACTTGGAATTGCATGCTATTGATAAACTGCAACATATAATTAAAGAAAACACAATATTTATACTTATACAGAGAGAAAAATAAACATCATTTAATTATAAAACTTATATAAAAATATTTATAAAAGCACTATCCTCAGAGCTAAAATTCTATTGAATGTCATTTTGAGCACAAGTAGGTTCTTCTAAGTGGCATCAGTTTTTAGAATGCTAACAAATGAGATTAAAATTCCTTTTGAAGAGAAATGATTTTAAAAGTCTGGTTTCTTGATGTTGGTTCCAATAGTTGATTCACTGAAGTTCGAATTAACTTCAAAGGAACTCATTTCTGTTTTTAGGATGTGATAGTGGAGGAAAAACTCCTGCCTATCAAGAGGGCTCCATAAGTGTTTCCCAAAAAAGGATGAGAAGGAAAAGGAGGTCTCCATAGGAACTGTTTCCTTGGATTCAGGGCAAAAATGAACCTCCAGTTGGAGAGAAGGTGGGTGAATGTGGCCTGACAGCACAGGAAGCTTGAATGAAGGGAGGAGAATGGCCCACCCTTCGGAGGGACAATAAGGGAGCTGTTGTTTGGAAAAGCTGCCTGTGGGGTGGTGATGCCTAGGTCAGTAGCAGCATTGTCCTTCAGCCATCATCTCTTCTTGTCTTCATTGTCTGGATCGCTCTTCATTAGGTTCTTTTATTAGGAAAATTGTTTCCTCCTTCAGTTTCCATAGGTGTCCACCAGGCTCTGTACTTTTTAAAATTTTTTTATTTTTAATTTTTATGGGTATATAATAGTTGTATATCTTTATAGAGTACATGTGGTGTTTTGATATAGCCATACAATGTGAATTAATCAAATCAGGGTAGTTGGGGTATCCATCACCTCAGGCATTTAGCATTTCTTTATGATAGGAACATTCCAATTCCACTCTTTTAGTTATTTTAAAATATACCCTAACTTATTGTTGATTATAGTCACTTTGTTGTGCAATCAAATATTGTTCATTCTATCTATCTAACTATATTTTTGCATCCATTAACCATCCCCACTCTATCACCTCCCTCTCCCCCTCACTAACCTTCCCAGCCTCTGATAATTATCATTCTACTCTCTCTCTCTCCATGAGATCAATTGTTTTTAATATTTAGCTTTCACATATGAGTGAGAACATGTGAGATTTTGTCTTTCTGTGCTTGGCTTATGTCACCTAACATAATGTTCTCCAGTTCCATCCATGTTGTTGCAAATAGCAGGATTTCATTCTTTTTATGGCTATATAATATTCCATTGTGGGTCGGGCATGGTGGCTCACGCCTATAATCCTAGCACTCTGGGAGGCCAAGGTGGGAGGATTGTTTGAGCTCAGGAGTTCAAGACCAGCCTGAGCAAGAGTGAGACCTCCCTGTCCCTACTAAAAATAGACAAAATTGGTCAGGTGTGGTGGCATGAGCCTATAGTCCCAGCTACTCTAGAGGCTGAGGCAGGAGGATCACTTGAGCCCAGGAGTTTGAGGTTGCTGTGAGCTAGGCTGACACCATGGCACTTTAGTCCAAGTGACAGAACAAGACTCTTTCTCAAAAAAACAAAATCCATTGTGTATATGTACCACAATCTCTTTATCTACTCATCCATTGTTAGACACTTAGGTTGGTTCCAGATCTTGGCTATTGTGAATCATGCTGCAATAAACATGGGAGTGCAGATATCTTTTCCATATGTTTAATTTCCTTCTTTTGGGTATATACCTAGCAGTGGGATTGCTGGGTCATGTGGTAGTTCTATTTTTAGTTTTTTGAGAAACCTCCATCCTGTTCTCCATAGTGGTTGCACTAATTTACATTCCCACCAACAGTGTATCAGTGTTCCCCTTTCTCCACATCCTCTCCAGTATTAGTTATTGCCTGTCTTTTGGATAAAAGTCATTTTAACTGGGGTGAGATGATATCTCATTGTAGTTTTGATTTGCATTTTTCTGATGACTAATGATGTTGAGCATTTTTTCATATTCCTGTTAGCCATTGTGTATCTTCTTTTGAGAAATGTCTATTCAGATCCTTTGCCAATTTTTAATCAGATTATTTGATTGTTTCCTATTGAGTTGTTAGAGCTCTTATATATATGCTATCAAACCCTTGACAGTTGGGTAGTTTGCAGATATTTTCTCCCATTCTGTGAGTTGCCTCTTCACTTTGTTGATTGTTTTCTTTGTTGTGCAAAAGCTTTTTAGCTTGATGTGATCCCATTTGTCCAATTTTGCTTTGGTTGCTTGTGCTTTGGGAATATTATTCAAGAAGTCCTTGCCCAGACCAATGTCCTGAAGCACTTCCCCAATGTTTTTGTTTAGTAGTTTAAGGTCTTAGATTTAAGATTTTGATCCATTTTGATTTGTTTTTTGTATACAGCAAAAGATAAGCATCTAGTTTCATTCTTTTGCTTATGGATATCCAGTTTTCCCAGCATCATTTATTGAAGACTGTCCTTTCCCCATTGTATGTTCTTGGCAACTCTGTTGAAGATAAGTTCACTATAGATATATTGATTTATTTCTGAGTTCTCTATATTGTTCCTATATTGTTCTATGTATCTGTTTTTATGCCAGTACTACGATTACTAGAAATCTGTAGTATAATTTGAAGTCAGATAATGTGATTCCTCCAGTTTTTTTATTTTTGCTCAGGATGGCTTTGGCTATTCTGGGTCTTTTGTGGTCCCATATAAATTTTAGGATCATCTCTTTTATTTCTGTGAAGAATGTTATTGGTATTTTGGTAGGAATTGCATTGACTCTGTAGATTGCTTTGGGTAGCATGGACATTTTAACAATATTGATTCTTCCAATCCATGAGCATGAAATATCTTTCCAGTGTTTTGTGTCCTCTTCAATTTTTTTCATCAATGTTTTATAGTTTTCATTACAGAGAGCTTTCACTTCTCTGTTTAAGTTCATTTCTAGGTATTTTATTCTATTTGTAGCTATTGTAAATGGGATTATGTTCTTGGTTTCTTTTTCAGATTGTTTGCTGTTGGCATATAGAAATGCTACTTATTTTTATATGTTGATTTTGTATCCTGAAACTTTACTGAATTTGTTTATCAGTTCTAATAGGTTTTTTTGTTTTTAGGTTTTTCTAGATATAAGATCATATCATCTGCAAACAAGATAATTTGATTTCTTCCTTTCCAATTTGGAAGCCCTTTATTTCTTTCTTTTGTCTGATTGCTCTAGCTAGAACTTCCAGTATTATGTTGAATAACAGTGGTGAAAGTGGGGCATCCTTGTCTTGTTTCAGATCTTAGATGAAATGCTTTCAGTTTTTTCCCATTCAATATGATACTAGCTTTGGGTCTACCATATATGGCTTTTATTGTGTTAAAGTAAGCTCTTTTCATACCCAGTTTTTCATGAAGTGATGTTGAATTTTATCAAATGATTTTTCAGCATCAGTTGAAATGAGCAAATGGTTTTTTCCCTTCATTCTGTTGATACGACATATCACATTGATTGACTTGCATATGTTGAACCATCCTTGCATCCCTAGAATGAATCCCACTTCATCATGATGAATAATCTTTGTAATGTATTGTTGAATTGGGTTTGCTAGTATTTTGTTGAGGATTTTTGCATATTGGCCTATAGTCTTCTTTTTTTGTTGTGTTTTTATCTGATTTTGGTAGCAGGGTGATATAAGCCTCATAGAATGAGTTTTGGAGTATTGATTTTTTAGAGTAGTTTAAGCAGGATTGGTATTAGGTCTTTTTTGAATGCTTAGTAGAATCTAGCAATGAAGACATCAGGCCCTGGGCTTTTTTTTTTTTTTTTTTTTTTTGATGGGAGACTTCTTATTAGTGTTTCTATGTTGTTACTTTCTATTGGTTTATTCAAGTTTTGGATTTCTTCCTGTATGTGTCTAGGAATTTATACATTTCTTCTAGGTTTTCCAATTTACTGGCATATAGTTGATCATAGTAGTCTCTAATGAGCCTTTGAATTTCTGCAGTACTAATTGTAATGTCTCCTTTTCCATCTTTGGTTTTATTTATTTGGATCATCTCTCTTTTTTTCTTAGTTAGTCTGGTTAAAGGTATGTCTATTTTGTTTATCTTTTCCAAAAACCAGCTTTTTGTTTTGTTGATTATTTATTTATTAGACAGAGTCTCACTCCGTCGCCTAGGGTAGAATGCAGTGGTGTCCTCATAGCTCACTGCAACCTCAAACTCCTAGGCTCCAGTGATCCTTCTGTCTCAACCTCCTGAGTAGCTGGGAGTACAGGTGTATGCCACCATGCCCAGCTAACTTTTTCTATTTTTTATAAAAGCTAATTTTTTTTCCTATTTTTTGTAGAGACAGCGTCTTACTTTTGCTCAAACTGGTCTTGAACTCCTGACCTCAGGCAATCCTCCCATCTTGGCCTCCCAGAGTGCTAGGATTACAGGCGTGAGCCATCATGCCTAGCCTTCATTCATCTTTTGTATTTTTTTTGTTTCAATTTCATTTCTTTCTGCTCTGATCTTTATTATTTCTTTTCTTCTACTAATTTTGGGTTTGGTTTGCTCTTGTTTTTCTAGTTCTTTGATATGCCTCATTAGGTTGTTTATTTGAAGCTTTTCAATTTTTTTTATATAGGCGCCTACTGCTATAAACTTTCCTCTTATAACTGCTTTTGCAGGCTCTGAACTTTTTTTTTTTTTTTTTTTTTGAGACAGAGTGTCACTCTTGCCTGGGCTAGAGTGAGTGCGGTGGCGTCAGCCTAGCTCACAGCAACCTCAAACTCCTGGGCTCAAGCAATCCTACTGTCTCAGCCTCCCGAGTAGCTGGGACTACAGGCATGAGCCACCATGCCCGGCTAACTTTTTCTATATATATTTTTAGCTGTCCAATTAATTTCTTTCTATTTTTGGTAGAAACGGGGTCTCGCTCTTGCTCAAGCTGGTCTCGAACTCCTGAGCTCAGAACGATCTGCCCGCCTCGGCCTCCCAGAGTGCTAGGATTACAGGCGTGAGCCACCGTGCCCAGCCCAGGCTCTGAACTTTTGATGATTCTTTCCTAGACTGGCATCCTCCAAAGATGACTGAACTGTTTCATTCTCCTCCTGAACAGTGCCAAGCTTGTCAAGGGGTTGACACTTCTCTTGATTTAGTGCAGCCGGTGTTTGTGAAAGCTGCATTTCCCATTTCACATAAAGTCAGCTAGCTTCTACCCAACTGGAAAAGTCTGAACAAATATGAGACCAAAAGCCCAGTGACAGGTGCAGATATCACTGACTCTAGCTTGAGGCTGTAGAGAGCAGGGCCTGGACTCATGTCATCCGGCCACAGCTTCACCACTGTCTCCTGTGGCTTCTCAAGAACCAGCCTGAAGCCAAACTCCCCAGTGGTTTGAAGGTCTTCCATGTGAGAACTAAAAATAAAATCCTAAGCCCCCCAACCACTAAATGAACCCTCTCTTGGCCAAGGGAATCCCAGAGAACACTTAAAAATTGAGTTCTGGCCAGGCGCAGTGGCTCACGCCTGTAATCCTAGCATTTTGGGAGGCCAAGATGGGAGGATCCCCTGAGGCCAGGAGTTCAAGACCAGTTTGAGCAACATAGCAAGTAAGACCTCACCTCTACAAAAAATAAAAAAAGAAAAAAAAAGAAATAAAGTCTCCTCTCCAAATTTATAGATCTCATGATTTTTCAGTTGACATATTGTACTTGAAACCCACCACAGAGTTCTACCAAGTAACCGTGCCTCCACCAGCCCACAACAAATTTCTGAGACCCTCCAGTTATGCCTGCAAATATCCCACACTGGCAGCCTAAGCAGACCATCAGTGGAGCCAGTCAAGAGAAAAGATAGATTCAACTTTTAAAAGCTTATGACCCCTTGCTATGGTTTGCGTATTTGTCCCCTCCAAAACTCATGTTGAAATTTAATCCCCAATGTGGCAGTATTGAGAGGCGGGGCCTTTAATTTATATGCATGGATTAATGGATTAGTGGGTTATCTTGGGTGGCTTTACAAGAAAAGGAAGAGATACCCAAACTAGCATGCTCAGCGTTTTGCCATATGATACTGTACACCGCCTCAGGACGCTTGAGAGAGTCCCACCAGCAAGAAGGCCCTCACCAGATGTGGTTCCTTAGCCTTGGACTTCTCAGCCCTGAGAACTATAAGAAATAAATTCCTTTTCTCTATAAATTATCCAGTTTCAAGTATTCTGTTATAAGCAACAGAAAATAGACTAAGACATCCCTCTTCTTAATTTTTAAACAAATTATGAAACATTTTCATTTAAGGTAAAATATACACACTATGAAATAATAACATGTCATAAATGCACCATTTGATGACTTTTGACAAATATATATACCCGTGGAACCAAATCTCCATTCCAACCTCTTTAATATTCATTTTTCCTTCGCCCTAGTTGTGCAACACCATACTACCTCCACCACAGCAGCTGTGCCTTTGTTTGTCTGTTTCATGCTGCCTAAATGCCCTGTTTTTTCCATTCCTGGGTAAATTTATACACAAGCTTCAATAAATAACTCAAACATTGATTTCCTTTAAAATCACTTCCAGTCTCTTTTCCTCATAGATAAATAATATGTTTTCACTATGTCCTGCATAATACTGAGATACCTTTATGTAACACTAGTGAAACTGTATTATAATGATTTATTTACATATGTTTCTATCTCCAGCAATACTGTCTCCCCAAAAAGTAAGACACTTATCACTGGTGGTGCTATAGTTTTGTGTGTTACATTGATGTAGCATTAAATAGGAAATTGTGTATTGTAAGAGTTATTCTCCTTTTCATACTTTACATGAGGGAGACAGTTTTAGTATGGTGTATGTCTCTCTATTGGGTGATTAATTTCCCTTTTTATAAGAGAGTGCAGAACTCAGGCTTGGAATCTTTGCAGATAAAAGTAATTGACTAGAGTTTTATACTATTTTCTAATGATCACCTTCTGTCTATAAAACTTTTACTATACTGGTGATAGTGTTTTTTAATAGAAGTGAGCTAATTTAAAGTAAGTATATTATGGTAAAGAGGTACAACATTATGGCAAAGATCTCATAGGATGTATTAAAATGGCTTTGGGCTAGGTGCTTGAGAATTAGGGAACATAACTTTTATTTTCATCCCTGGTTCCTAGCACTATGCTCAACATACACAGTAGATCAACACTAAACACTGGACAAATTAATTAAGAAGAAATATCCACCTCCAACATTTTTAAGATCCAGTGTAATTGTAGGGAATATACAGGCAAAGTAACTTTTCTGAAAAAGTTAGCTTGATCCTTCCTAGTTACATTATTATCATACAAATGACCTTTTACATGACTTCCTATAGCTACAGCAGTAGAGATCAAAATCATAAGAGAATACAATTATAGAGATTCTCCAAGTGATTGTGTGGAATGATGTTTTATAAACCAAAGTACAGAAGCAATAGAAAAATATTTACAATGCATTCCGTACAAATCCCTGTATCACTCTTTCTTCAATTCTCATGGTGCGTTTTAAGAAAGGGTAGACCAGGGCAGCTCTCACCAGAGGAGAGCTAGCACCATCTGTTGGAGAGTGAGTTCATAACATAAGATGATGTTCGCTGGTGAATTCATTACTCCTGATACTTTGTTTCTTCAAAGCACTTTTTTTTTTTTTGAGACAGAGTCTCACTCTGTTGCTTGGGCTAGAGTGCTGTGGCATCAGCCTAGCTCAAAGCAACCTCAAACTCCTGGGCTCAAGCGATCCTCCTGCCTCAGCCTCCAGGGTAGCTGGGACTACAGGCATGTGCCACCATGCCTGGCTAATTTTTTCTATATTTAGTTGTTTGGCCAATTTCTTTCTATTTTTAGTAGAGACGGGGGGTCTCACTCTTGCTCAGACTGGTCTTGAACTCCTGAGCTCAAGTAATCCTCCCGCCTCGGCCTCCCAGAGTGCTAGGATTACAGGCATGAGCCACCGTGCCCGGCCTCTTCAAAGTACTTTTTATCACACAAATTTCAAGACACTCATACATGCCCAAGTACAATTTAACTTTCAATCAGATCTAGTTCTCCAGTATGACCATCAAAAACAAAACTATTTAATTGATCTGATTAAAATACACTTGTCTTTTCACGATTTGACTCCTTGATTACAGACCTAATAATTAGCCCATTTTGGTCCTGCTCCCTCACGTCACCCATCTACCACCAATCAGCGAATGCCACGGCCCCTAAACTTACCCTTCCCCCTTCCCAGGGCATATAAGCAAGCACCCGACAATAAACGCTGAGGCTTGATCGGAACTTTGTCTTGCCTCCATTTTGTGTGTCTCTTGTCCCGTCTTTCCCCCTCTCTCTCCCTTTTTCTCTTCACCGGCAGGTAGTCCTCCCCTTACCCCCACACTGTATGTCCCGCGGGACGGGACAGAGGGGATCAGTCTTTTGGTGTGGGTAATCATTTTTCTAATGCCCCATCTCTTTGTAGTATGCACACTGGTCCAGGCTTAGTGTCCCCTTCCTGCCAGGTCCCCTCTCAGGTTTTATACCGAGCCCTGGGGTAGACACAGGAGTCCCGAGTGTTGCTGCCAGGAGTGTGGCCTTATGCTTCATTCTCTTTTCACTTTCCCTCTGAGCCACACAGTCTCGGTTCCAGTATATCTTTTGGGCCATCTCCAACAGTGGAGTGATGTTCATTCCCACAATACCTTCTAGCTTTTCAGGCTTCAGTGGCATTGGGCGGGGTCATGGTGATGTAGACGTCCTCCTCGGAGAACTTGTCGCACTTGAGCATCTCGGGCCAGTAGAAGCTGAAGAACTGCATGACTGGCTCACACGAGTCAATGGGCTGGTCTAGGCAGATGGGCATGAAGCGCGAGCAGAGGATGACCTGCGTGTCCAAGTGGCAGTTCTTGTTGAGCAGGGGCACCCAGCTGCTGGCCTGCTGCTTCACCTTGGCCATGGTCTTGTGCTCAAGCAGGTTGGGCAGTACCATCCTACACAGACACAGGTCCGCGGGGAAATCCACGCACTGCGGCGACCGCCTCCACCATGCCCGTGGCCCATGCCAGCTCTCCGTGCTGGTTCCTCCACATCGGGGCTGCCTGTCGCCTCTGCGCACTCATCGCACACTTCCAGGGGTCTCTGGGGACAAAAGGTGTCATCCCCAGCCCTGCCCCATGCCAGGGCATGGGTGACGGCACCGACTCCCAGGGCTGCTGCTCAGGCGCAACATCTGGGACTGCTCACTGTGCCCACATCTCTGGATCGAGGATGCCCGCTGGTGTGTTGTCTCGAACTCATTTCTGGGCCCCTTCAGTAAGAGGGTTAGGAGAAGTTGCCAGCAGTCCTCCCAAGTGGATTGATGGGTCTGATAGATACTCTCCAGGAGATCTATCATGGCATGTGGCTTTTCTGAGTAAAAAGGAGTATGTTGTTTCCAATTCAGGAGATCCGTAGTTGAAAAGGGTTGATAGTAAAGGACCAGCAGCCCCTGTTGCACAGTCC
>CAUYSK010087463.1:0-18633 GCA_963575035.1 Avahi laniger | reverse complement strand
ATGTAGCTATCCAGTTTTCCCAGAACCATTTATTGAAAAGAGATTCTTTTCCCCAGTGTATATTTTTGTCAGCTTTGTCAAAGATTAGATTACCATATGTGCATGATTTCATCTCTGGATTCTCAGTCCTGTTCCAGAGGTCAGTGTCTCTGTTCTTATGCCAGTACCATGCTGTTTTAGTTAGTATAGCCTAGAAGTACAGCTTGAAGTCTGGTAGACTGATACCTCCCAGTTTGTTCTTTTTAACTTAAAATTGCTTTGGCTATACGAGGTCTTTTCTGGTTCCATACAAAGCATAGAATTATTTTTTCTAAATCTGTAAAGAATGATGACAGGATTTTGATAGGGATTGCATTAATTCTGTAGATCACTTTAGGTATTATGGACATTTTAACAATATTGATTCTACCAATCCATGAGCAAGGTAGGTTTTTCCATCTGTTTACATCTTCTACAATTTCTTTTTTTAGTGTTTCATAGTTCGCCCTGTTTAAGTCTCTCACATCTGTCCTTAAATATATTCCTAGATATTTAATTTTCTTTGAGGCTATTGTAAAAGGTATTGCATTTTTTATTTGAATTTCGGCTTGATTGTTATTGGCGTCAGAAGAACTTGTGTTCTTAACTCCTAGAGAGACCTATAAGCATTTAAAATGTTTTACGTTTATCTTCTGGGAGACATGTCTAATCACATCATGTTCTTATGGGGTTCTGATGCTAATGATGAATCAGATTTCCCAGCCCTCTAGCCCCACCCAAGGAAGAAAATTCAGATGAGGAGAATTCCAGGTCCCTGAGACTCAGCCAAGTTCTCAGGGGTGCCAGCACTCCAAGGCTGTCTCCCATCCAAAAACCCACTAGATAATTCTTCACCAACCATGTTGTATCAACCATTTTAAAGGTAATTAAAGCCAACATTGTCCAAAAAATCTTAAAGTATTTTATCTGGTTACATTTAAACGGTATAGTTGCACCTACTTAAATAAAAGGAAACACATCCTCTTCCCCTCAGTAAGCCCCCTATGGGGAGGTTTATAAGTTGAGGGAAGAGAAGAAATGTTTATGACTCACAGTCTTTTAATATATGGATTGAAGATGAAGAGCTGAGAAAACAAATCTTTACTCCCCATGACAATTTTTAAAAATATGGGACTTAACCAAAACACTTCACCAACAAGTACAAATGTAAAATTTTAATATTTATTAAAGTTAATATTCATTATCAACTAGCTCTAAAAATATCAAAAGGAAGCAGTGTTTACAATTCAACAACAAAAATGTATGGGCCGATCTGCTTTAGCAGGTCATGATGTCACGGCAATATTTCCTCAAAAACTAGGGAAAAAAAGTGTTAAAGGAGAAAAGTTAACTATTCTAGCAAATTTATCTTGAACAAGTGTTTTATGTGTAATAGATTTTGGAAGCTTGTGTCTTCTAGAACTTTTTTGTAGGTATAAACATATTCATCATGTATACTTATTTAATGACATTTTTGGAGGTTTTTTTGTTAACTCCTTTTGTGTATAAAATCTTAAAGTTGCCAATTATAATTTTTGCCATATATAGCATTTTTTCTCAAATGTGAAATCCATGATTGGCAAAGGATTTCAGGTTTCTTTTTTCTTTTGCTAGTAGTTCCTAAAATCCAAAAAAGTTAGAACATCTACTTAACCATGTGGTTCATGTAGATCAAAAGTGAGATTTATGCTGAGGAATACAATTCAATGATGAGTCATAGCAATGGAAAGGGATTAATAAAATATAGTTTAGAATTTCTGAGGTTCTTAGGCCATGAAGTTTATTATTTTAATGATGAGAAATAGCACATGGATATGGATGGCAATCTAATTTCTTGAGAGTCTTTTTGCATGCCTGGAAAGCTTAAAGATAGAAGTTTTGTCTGGTCTATTAATGGTATTCTATTGCCATTGAGTAGTGCTTGAGCTACCTGTTGAGGAATTCCAAAGTTAAGAAGTGGCTCCAAAGTGCATCAAGATACCTATTAATACTTTCAGGAAATCTCAAATATTGAGATCACAAATGTTTTTTATTCAATTATGAAACACAGAAACAAATATGGATCTAAATTTAAACAGTCCATGATTAAAATATGTGACTCAACCTTCCATTTCTCATCTACTGTCTATGTTTTCTTCAGCTGATATAGTTGGATATCCAAGACAATAACTGAAGTATTTATCTACTTACAGGATTACAAATATACATTAATACAGCAAATGTGTGGATACATTGTTTTTGTATCAATGTGGAAAAAAGTATTTGCTGACAACTAAATTCCAAGCAATAGTTGAGATGCACTAAAGCTAAAAAAAAAAACTATCTATGTACAATATGTATCAAATATTTTTTACAGATATATTAAGTACATTGTGTGTTTTATTTTTCTAAGTTGAGGAAAAAAATATGCCCACAATTGAACCAATATATGTGCACATCTTTTAAAATGAAGACTAGCCCAGAAAATTGTATTTCAAAATTATTGGGCGGAACGCTTCTAGACAATGATGTTAGTAATGAAAGGTTTGATCTGGAAAGAAATGTCAGCAATTAGCTCAGCAATAATAAATAGCACAGCAGTCAGAAAGTAATGAGAGTATTGGTGGTAAAAATGAAATGGGAACAAGGTACAAGCAGACATTGTGAAGTCATCCGTGAATACTTGTCTACTGATGAGATTGCAGACTCACAAGTAAAGATGTGAAATAAATGAAATGTAAAGAATTCTAAATCTAAAAAATAGTGTAACTTGACTTGCTTTAAAGCAACAGGACTTTTTCATGAGTGATATAGCATTTTAGTAATATTATATATATGATATAGAAACATTTTAGAACATCTCATCTCTGAAATGAAAGTATAACCGAGGAATATGTGAATATGTGCTTGTATTGATATATGCATAAACAAGGGCATGCATGCATACATTTCATGTATACGTAATGTTGAACAACACATTATTTGAGAACTATAGAAAAAACAGTATCACAAATACTGTTTCTTTTTTCCGTAGCATCATTTTCATCTTTTTTCTCTTTATGATCTAATTGGAATGATCAGATTCCATTTCCCTCCATTTTACACAGACTCTTTCTTACAACAGTATGGAAAATGTTCTGTCATTATATACGAATTTTATTTTTTGTGCAGAAAAAAAAAGGAAGGCATATCATATTAAGCCATAAATAATTGGAACAGATTTAATTCAGGTTATTAAAGACAAAATTTAGATCTCTAAATTTTAATGTGTTCTATTTGAAAATCCTTAATAATTTTAAATTTATTAAAATTATTTTATTAAATTTAATTGTTAATATTTAATTATTTACTTCTCACAACTCATTAAGATTTTAATAACATTTTTAAATGAGAAAATATACCATCATAATAATATATAAACATATCTCTTGCCTTATAGTTTACAAACTGGATTTATATAAATTATCACTTTTGCTCTTCTTAACAATCTTTTAAGTAGTTATTAACATCTAAAACTAAAAGATATTATGAATTTAATAACAGAAAGTGAATTCATATCCAAATTCTTATTTGGGAAGTTAAATTACCAGGCTAATTACTGAAAATACTCAGGCAAACATTAAAATATACTTAGGTACTTAGGTACTGCTCATTAGAGAAAGCACTGACATAGGAGTACTGTGTCTCAACGCATTCACTAGAACCCCTTCGACTCCCCCAGAACACTCTAAAAGGCTTTACCGAGTGGGGAAAAGTGACCCCCTCCCCAATATCCTTTACTTTCAAAGCTCAGGCAGGCAAGAGCATTCCTCCAAGAGTATGGTAATTAGATTCCCTTAATAATAAAGGTATGCAAGGCACTATGAGACTCAGTTTCTCTTCTTAAGGAAATTAATAATTTCTTTTTTTCTATTTTATTATTGTAAAATACCTATCATAATAATTTAATTGTTAACACTGCAAATGGCTCATAACAATGCAGTAGCCTCACTGTTTCAATATTATTATAACAAAAATGAATATTTCTTTTCAGGCAAGTTCCCCATGGACATGTGTCAGTATGCATAATAAACATGATGACATTAGATAGTGTTATTCAAACAGTTTCTTGGCAGTCACAGCAAGAAACGAGGGCACTGCCCTTTGGCCACGGAGACCAGAGTGTCTCATCCAGTCGTCTGTCCAGATGGGAGAGTGACACTCTAAGCCACTGGGGGCACCAATGGGGTAACCTTACAATTTCATGTTTGAAAAAGACAGAAACCAAGAGACAATTTCACTTTCTCTTTAAATATTAAAAAAAATCAACAATCTAGAACACTGCTTTTCATTTTTCAAGCTAATATTAAAGTATGAGGATGGATTGACACAATCCTTGTTCTATAATTCTCCTGTGGAAGTGGCAGTCAAAAATCAATGGGGACAGTGCATTACATCATAAATTTTATTGATTTATTAAAATACTGTGATAAATATAACATAAATGAATTGTTTGGTAATTTAGAAGGAAAGAAGCTTCTTGGCTTATTCTCTAGCCCATTATAAAGAAGTGTTGAAGAGAGGGTCCTTCACGATGGGCATCTTAACAACAACAGTCACAACAGACTGCTGACCCTTTATGCCTTAATTCCAAAATGTGACATGCGCTCATCATCGGGATACAAATATAAATGTCATTGCTTCGTGAATCTATTGAGTAAACTTTATCTGTATTTAGCACATTGAAAAGGTGGTTACCTACTTTTGCAACATAATCTAGTTTCCGAAACAGATTCTAAGCATACACTAACATGAGCCATCCATGAAACAAACACAATTAGTTTATTCACATTATAATTTTTAACGTCACAGCGGCAGCAGCTGATGGTTTTCAACTTTACTGCCCACTGCCAGTGTCATCGTCAGGACTTCGCCAGCAGTCTCAAACACCTTGCTTGTCATTAAGTAGCCAAGATTACCCTGCCACATACCTGCTTTGAAAGTGAAATAGACTGAAGGCCCCAAAGGAATCCAGAGTAAATGGCTAATTATAGAGTTTGCTGCATTCAGCCTTATTAACATATTATTTTAATATAAAATGCAAAACCCAGGATGATTATTTTCCCTAAAAATGAAAGGCAATGCATATAGACAGAGCTTGCACTTATGATACACAATAAATATTACAAAGAAGCCTATTACATAGCTCAACAAATTATTAGAGAAATATCATTTTGAATATCATTAATTTATTCATTCGACAAATAGTTATTAAATGCCTATTGTGTTCTAGGCATTTTTCTGAAGGGCAGTGAAGGAGAGAGATGGGGCCCAACCCTCACACAGCTTAGAGTTCAGTTTCATGTTAGAAACACTTAGTACCTGATATCTGCTTCTGCTTCTTCTAGAAACTGAATTTTATATCTTACACAAATCAGCGTATGTATTCCTACACTGACTTGCATATAGTAAACATGTAATCATGGCCTGACAGACTGAATTAGTGTTTTCCTTTTTAATTGATAAGTGTATAGCATTAAGGCATATGTCGCAACTTCAATGTTACTGGTTACTTTACTATCACACCAAGGATGGAAATAAGCACACAGAAATGTTCTATTGCGTGTTTTGTGAACATTCGTATTCACAGGCTGGTTCTCTTTTTACCTTCGAAGTCTCAGTTGCTGCAATGTGGTCGATGGGGAGGGAGATTTTGTAGCAAAGGCAGTATTTCATTTATGCAGTAATCAGCTGAGGCAACTTGTGACCCCATGTCTTCCCGGCCATCCAGCTGGCTCAAAAAATTTGCTTGGTGATACTCTTTTTGTTCCCATGAGTTGGACAGTATCCCTGATCTTGACATTGTACAACATTCTTTATGTACATCACCAACTTTCGCCACTGCAAAGAAAGTACTAATTATCTCTTTTAAAGATGAAAGAGATTCAAGAATGGGAATGATTTTTGCCAGGCCACCAAGCTGGTACATTGGAGCAGGGGTCATGACTTAGTTCTGCCTCCAAAGCCTGGAGCCTTCCCCTGCAGTGTGCTGACTGCAATCTTTGCAACCCCCCTCCAGCCCCTAGTCAAAATTCTCCTGCCACCTGCCTTGATGTCCTCTGGTGTTCCAATTCCTACTTATTCTTCTCTCCCCTGGAAAGTCTGAGGCTCATTTTCTCCAGATGCTTCCAGTGCTCTGATATTACCTGGACCCCATTAAATACCCATGTCCCAAGATCACAAAAAAAAATCTTGTTAAAACAGTTGTTTTGGTGTTATCATATTAAGTGGGCAATTGCATGAAGCATTTATAAACCCAAGTATATCAGTGGAGGGATGATAGGGAGATTTTCATGAGCACTTTTGTCAGCTTTTGGTTTTAGAGACTGGAGACCTACTTGCACACATGTCCCTCCAGAAAGTAGAAAATGTGTAATGCAAAACATAGGAGCCACAGGCAGGCAGAGGTCTCAAGCAGTGAAGGACTGGACACCTGCTTCCTCTTGGGTCCTTGGGTAGAGTGAAGAAAGAAAGGACCAACCTTAGATGCCTACTCCAAATCCTTCAGCAAATCAACTTCCTTTTCTCAACTTCCTTCTTTCTTGCTCTGGAAAGTTTTGTTTTGTGTGGCCTTACACTGTCAATTGTTTCCAGGCATCTTCCACACAATTTGTTTAACTTTAACAAAAATGTCAAGGACAAGACATTAAACAATAACATGGAGATGATACATATTCACTTTTAGAAAAAAATATTTCATAATTTATTTGTGCTTTAAGAATGTTAGGAATAATTAAAGATTTGCTATGATGTAGAAAGGAATCTGAGTTCCAGTTAGAGTACCAGGTTTTGGGAGGAAGTTATTCAACTTGTCTTAAGTGAAGTTCCTTTATTTATATGGCAAGAATAACTCTTGTATAGCCAAGTTCAAGAACTGTTTCTAGAAATACAATGAGATGAAGCTACAAGCTCTTTGGGGTCAAGGGCTCAGTCAAATGTACATTCACACTCCTCACAGCACCCACAGCACCTCTGAGAAGAGGGCACCCGGCTCGGTGGCACCCACTTAGCACACGTGCCTATGGAGTAAACATACAAAAGCAACTAAAATTATGCAGGGACATAAGCATGTAGAATGACCACAGTGTCAGTGCATTGTGGGGGCTGAGTATCTGATGCTGAGGCAAACAGACAAGGGTCTCACATTCTAATGAAAAGTTACAGAAAGGTAACACCCACAATAAATGAACAGGATATTTCCTCATGGTGGTAAGTTCTATAGAGAAAATAAAATAGTCTGATAAGGAAATAGAGCCTTTGTTGGAATGAACAGGAACTCGCAGACCATATTAAGGTTTGGATTTTACTCTCTAAGTACTAAATGAAGCCATTTTTAAAAAGATCAATCTAATATATTATGCTTAACTTAATGTGAACCTATCTAGAACAACAGATGTTATAAAGAAATAGTCTTGTTTGGGTCTGAAAAACCATGAATCACAGAAATCACGTAGGGGACCAGTGAGGAGGCCATTGCAATGCAGAAACAGTGGTGGCTGGGATCTGGGGTAGTGGTGGAGAGAGAGAAGAAAAGTGTGCTGAAATGGAGCTGAGAGGACATGGCACTTGTGAGAGCAAGAATTCCAAAGATGTCCCCTGCTCAGGATCCCCGTCCCATGGTCATTCAATCAGACACTCACCAAGGCGCTCCTGTGAAGGGAGAAGGGACTCTAAAGATAGATTTAGGGTTACTGGAGAGTTGACCTAAAATAGGGAGACTCACCCAGATTATCCATCCAACTTGATCTAATCACATGAGCAGGTAACAGACAAGAATTATCCGGTTCTAGCCAGAGAGCTAACTCAGAGGCAGGAGATGAGGTAGAAGAGGAGGTCGGCGAGATTCAAAGCCAAAGAGGGAGGGTTGGAGCCAGGAGCCAGGGAGTACGGGGGACTCCAGAAGCTAAGAATGACCCTCAGCCACCCGCCAGTAAGGAAGCAAAGACCTCCCCTGCAGGACTACGTGGACCGGAATTTGGCCAACAACCCAAGTGAACCTAGAAGATCCTTCCACAGAGCCCCCAGACAGGAAGGTAGGCCTGCTGACAACTTGATTTCAGCCCAGTGAGACCCATGTCAGACTTTTGAGATAGTGAGATGAATAAATGTGTGTTGTATTAAGGGACTGAGTTTGTATTAATTTGCTCGGGCAGCAGCAATACAAAACTAATGCAGCAGTGGGATAATACTAGAAGGGACCAAGGGAGGGACACACACAGAACACAGGACAACTCAGCTCTCTGGACAGAGTGTTAGGGAATGGAGGGATCCTTGCATCAGACAGGAAAGACTCGTGGACGAACATTTGGGGAGGCAAATAGAAAACCAAAATTTTGTTTTGAACATGTTAAGCTTGAGATGTCCATCATTCATCCAGGTGGAGGGGACAGAAAGGCAGGCAGAAATACGAGTTGAGAGTTCAGTGAAAGGTCAGGGCCGGAGACATAAATCAGCTTCATAAATGTGTCATGAACATATAAGTGGTATTTTTTAAAATGGGGCTACACATATACTCCTAGGGTTATAGCCAGATAAAACATCTTCAGGATTTATTAACAATGTCTAAGGAAAACCAGGAACATTAGGAAGGAGAGGACATTATATACTGCTATGGGTTGAATTTTATCTTCCCCCAAAATACGTTAGCATCCTAATCCCCAGAATAGGTGAATGCGACTGTATTTGAAGGTAGGGTCTTTATAGATGTTGTCAAGTTAAAATGAGGTCATCAGGGTAGGCCCTACTCTGCTATGACTAGTGTCCCTGTACAAAGGAGAAATTTAGGTAGAGACATTCATTCAGGGAAAACACCATATGAAGAAGAAGGCAGAGAGTAGGATGATGCTTCTACAAGCCAACAAAAGACAAAAATTGCCAGCAAACCACCAGAAGGTAGGGAAAAGGCATCAGACAGATTCTCTCTCACAGCCCTCAGAAGGAACCAACCCTGCTGGTATCTTGATTTTGGACTTGTGGCCTCCAAAACTCTGAGACAATAAATTTCTGTTTTTTTAGATACTCTGTGCAACCCTAACAAACTAACTCGCACACATAATACTGTGAAGGTGACACCTGAGATAGCCACACAGATATATTTTGAGCAGCATGGTCTCTATAACTGGTATATGTAATATTATATCCCACTTTTTTTTGTCCTTTCAAAAGGAATGATTTTTTTTTAATTTCAAAATATTAAAGGAGTACAAATGTTTTTGTCACATGGACAGCTTTCATAATGCTTGAGTCTGGGCTACTACTGTGCCCATCACCAAAATAGTGTTCATTTTAACTGTCAGGTAGGTTTATTGCCCTTCCTTTCCTCCCTCTCCCTCCTTCTTGACTTTCAATGACTTTCACTTCCCTCTGTGCCCATGTGTGCCCATCAGTTAGTTCCAGCTTATTAGAGAGTACATGTAGTGTTTGTTTTTCCATTCTTGAGATAGTTCACTTGGGATAATGGTCCCACTTTAAAATAAATTAGATGAAAATATGACAAGGAAAAATAATCTATTGCAATAATCACAACAGTAATCATATTTTAATTATTCAGCTTTTAAGAAATAGTAAATATGTGTTTATCAAGCATAAATTCACTTAGAAGTTAAAGGTTTTTTTATTAGATGATCTTAAAATTGACTGCAACTGAATCAATAAAAATTACTGTTATTTGAATATCAATCCTCCATGAAAAGTTATAGAAAGAAAGGTGCTCAACAGTCTTAGTTATGAATCCACTTCTGTATGATATTCCTTGTGTTTATTCAAACATTGTTTTATTTAACTTAGACCTATTAAATATGTCAAACTGTCAACATTCCAAATGCAAAGAACGGAAAACTTAGGTGGAAAGTCTGTGAACACGGCAGGTATCAAACCCCCTCCAAGTTTAAAAGGAGCAGGCCTTCTGCTGTAAGCAGAAATTGATACATAATTAGGCCCCATGCAAGGAATGTGTTTAAGGTTGACAATATGCATTATAAGAAATTCTCAAGTTCATCATAAACCATAAAAAAAAAACTTGGGGGAAAATATAAATATTCTTATAAAATATATCATCTCTGAATTTTATCAATAATTTGCAACGAAAATAGACATAGATGCTGCCAACTTAATGTATTATGCTAAATGCAATGTGAATCTACCCAGAACAATGGAAGCTGTGGAGAATCCTGTTAAATCCTGAAATACTATGATTCACAGAAACCCAGAAAACACATAGTTGGAAGTAGAAAATTAATGCAGTGTTTTCTCAGCCAGGACCAAGGCTCTAAACATCATCTATATGCTGATGATTCCCAAGACTTTCATCTCCAGTTCTGCTCTCCTTACTGAGCTCTTGACCCATTTAGGAAACTGCCTACTTCCTACCTTCACTGATGTGTATTTACTAGACTTCTCCAAGTTCACACACTCAGAAGACAATCTGTTATTTCTCCCATTAACCCCATCCCATCACACCTTGCCTTTCCTCTTTCCCAGACATCCTCATCCCTGTAAATGGGATCACCAATAATCCAGTTGTAGGGGACCAAAACCACAGAAGAGATTCTAGATCAGCCTGTTTTCCTTCTGCCTCACAGAAAATACATCAGCACACTTCTGTGGTTCTGCTCTCCTGCAAAGTATATCCTGAACTCCTCCACTTCACGTTCTCCCTACTAATACCAACCAGCCCATCATCTCTCGTCTAAACTTCTGCAACAGCAGCTCACTTGGTTTCTCTGCTTCCCTTCTTGCATCCTCCACACTCATCTACTGCCTCTAGAGTCATTCTTTTCCACATAGCATGTAGAGACTTTTTCAAATATTTAATCACATCATTTGACTACTTGGTTTAAAATGTTCAAATGGCTTCCTATTCAAATCCTTGTCATCATCACCATCATCATCACGGTCCACAGAGTACCTGAGGCTTCTGGGTGTGAAGGATTCTGCCTACTTCTCTGATTTAATTTGCTTCCACCCTTCCCCCTTTATACCAAGCCCCAACCATATGACATTTTTTTCTCCCTCAGATCCACGAAGTGTCTCCTTCAGCCTGGATGATGCTTTCCTCACGTCCTGCTCTTTTAAGTCTGGGCATGGGTGTTGCTTCCCCTCCGCTAGTACTGCCAGCTCTCCCCGACTTGCTTGCAATTTCATTGCCCCATGTATTTTGTTTTCTTCATAACACTCATTTCCCTGTCTAAAACTATATGTATTGCTTATTTATTTTTTTATCTTTGGTTGTTTTTGCTCGCTTATTTGTCTCCCCAAGTAAGTCAACGTGGTTTAGAAACATGGCTCCTCACCTTCTTTCCACAAAATCTGAGGGTGCTTTTTTTTCTTTCTTGATGAATTATGAGTAATTGATCTAAGGTTGCAGCTATTTTTTGCTACTGAACACAGAAAATCTGTATGCTATTTAGGAGTATGAATTTCTTTCCAAATCAGTGACTCTCAATGGACCCTCTATCACTGTGACAGTAAGTCTTAACTGACAGAGAATTATTAATCACTCACTGATACCCTAATGGGACAATGACATTGCCTGAACTTTTTGGAGAACAATACTCCATTTTATTATATTGATAATGGACAAAATTTCAATACTTATTTTTTTGGTCCAGTCCCCAGTATAAACTGATAAGGCCCAACACTGACCAGTGAAACAATAGAAAGGGTGACTTGACTGTGAGTCTGAGTGTGCTCCAGTCCTGAGAGGAGGTGTCTAGACAAAGCCTGCCCTGGACCTAGGTAGGCTTGAAGCCACCTGCTCAGAGGAGACTTGAACCTGAAAGCCTTCCCCACCCTCATCTCCAGCACTGGGAACTCGACCTCATGACCAAGTGATGATAAACTTCCACTTGGCCGGACTCTATTAACCTTTTATCATTATAGTTTCTTCCTAACAAAATCACATTGAGAATCTTTTAACCTACACAATGACCTCCTTTAAACATGATGAGAAATTTAGACCTGATTTATTTGACAGCAATTTGGTTTGAGTCCTAGTATTTGTTATGTTGATTTATGATAACAATATAAGCGCCAATGACAAAGAGTTTTATGACTTGTTCCAGACACAAAGTTCCACTTTAGCTCCCCATACACACACTGACTTCCCTCTACATGCACAGCCTAAAGTCCTTGGCCACTCCTCAGGAACAAAGCCTAGAAAGTAACACCTGGCTAGCCCGAAGACAGGAACAACCTCCCTAAATGGATCCTAAGCAAAAACCCAATGCCTTGTTTAGGTTGAGAAAGATAAACCTTTGGTTTGTATCATCAAGGAAACAACATTTAAAAGCTTCATCTTGCCTTGTCTATTATAGTGCAAAAGAGTGAAGACTTCAAACTCTTTAGTTGAAAAGATGTTAAAGAATTTATTTGTAAGAATAGTTGATTTTCACAACCATGTAATGCATGAAAGGCATGTGAACAGCCTTTTCCCCACCTCGGAGGGGAGAAGTTGAGGCCTAGAGAAGCAGTGTGCAGGGCCCAGATTTATAAACCCCTAAGTTTTAATGCCTTGATTTTCACTTTGAGCCTGGGGCACGCACCTCCCTTAGCCACTCTTCTTCCTCTGCCAATGAAAGCAAACCTTTTGGGTTCTTGCTGATAGCCCATAACTTTTAAGAAATAGAATGTTATTATCATGAATGTTGCTTGAATCAATCACAGCAAAAATATGTTTATTGTTGATCCAAAAATATCATCCACAGAATTCCATTTCTCTCGGAGTGTGATCAATTCATATTTCTGATATGAATGACACATGATAGGTTTGGCTACACTGTTTCCTTGTTGAATTTTAGCTGCGTATTTTTTTAGGGAGAAAACAACACTGCAAGCTATCAAAGGGAGGTCTTGTTTGTTGAAATGAGAAGACATTTTATCTAAGGCAGAAGGCTTAGAGATAGACTATAATTTGGAGCCAAGAGTTGGGATACAAATCCAGGGTCTAGATCAATAGAAAAATTCTAACAGCAAAACCTGTCGACTCCATGACCTACAAAGTTTCATTTTAAGGGAGATTTGGGACTATCACGGTTAGTCGTCACTTAATCATGGAGTCTGTGTTTTCACTTTATACAATGTTTATAAGGATGCAATGGTAAAAATTTTCCTGAACCCAGAAGAGATGAAGTAAGTGGACACACTGTCCAAGTATTTTCTTCCTGTTCCCTGCCCAGGACACAAGTTCTGAGTATCCACCATTATCTCTACAGTAGTGTCATACACAAGAGCACTCAGCTGTGCTTTACAGGCCTTTGCGAGCAGCAGTTCCTTCAACTGGAATCCCCCACAAGCCACCTTCCTGGTCTGGCAAACCTGCATCATCTCCAGTTCAACAGTCAACAGCCATGTGAAGCTGTTCTTTCTCCTCCTGAGGAGATGGGTCACACGTGCTCTTATGCTCCAGGTAGATGGTCTGGTCCATCTCTAACCACAATATATTATAAACATTTATCTCTCTGACCAACAGCCCTCTCTAGACTCTGAGCAGTTTGAGGACAATTATTGTATCTTATTTCTAGTTGTGGTCCTAATAGAAAAAAGGTGATCAAGGAATATTTAACATTAAAAGCAAAACATCATATCATTTTCATTTCTACTTACACAAGTCCTAATATCGGATGTTCACCAAGCCTAGATTGTAAAGGAAAGTCACAAAAGGTAGAAAATATAGCACTTTAAACCTAATAAGGTGTATACATAAGCATGTCTCCTAGGAAATTACAAATAACAAAAAGTGGACACTCCATTCTATCACTTGAACAGTATTGAATTTGGGAATTAAGAGTCATGACTTTATAAAAGGGAGATCTGAAAATAAAAAGTTTTGTTTGATTAAATTTCCTTTCAGTAAATTATTACACATGCCTTCTGACATGGAAGTTTTGTATTTATAGAAACCAAAAATTTTCAGATGTAACGGTTTATTATTTCTAAAGAATAATATTAAGCAATTGTGTATCCCTGAAATATATTTAAATTACTAATGGCCTAAATAGGCATGTTTATGCCAAGATACCCTGAATCTTAGCTATGCGTCTTCTTATTTCTTCCAGGTGTATGTATTAAGTAAGTTTGAACACAAAGAAAAAAGTACTCATTGAAAATATGGCTGTAAAAAACAGCATTAAAGGTTATATGTCTTACTAAGGCCAAGGTTATATATCTTACTAAGGCCAACGAAAATAAAAACTTTCATCATTCTTCGAGTCAATTAATAATAGCTTAAATCAATTCCCATACATATTAGTGTCACAGAACTCCTTTCCTCAGTGGTGGCTTCTATTTCTTGAGCAAACATTCTTTCGCTCTGGGCTACATAATGTTGTCAATGAGATATGCAGGCAATACCAATCAGCTTCTTTGTGACATTTTCTAACAAGTTTTTGCCAATGTCAAGATTTCTTAATCAAAATCCATTTTGCTTTGGGGTTGTTTTTATTTTAATGTCAAGATAGCATTCATAGAGTAATTATCCTGTTTCAAGTAGCTTGTATAAGTAATGAAATTATGGCTTAACTTGTTTTTTTCCCACAATTTTGTAGACATGTAGGTATGTGTATATGTGTATGCCACTTATTGAAGCTTAAATTAAAATAATCTTTTTAAAGTTCTGCTTATTAAAACCATTTAGAACATTTATGAGAGACCTAAGCGCACCCTGATACTTCCATCAAACTGATTGGGAAAAAATGTCACAAGAACTATCATTCTTCTGGTATTCAGAATTCAGGAAACAAATCACTGCTAGGAGCCTAAGGAACTGGCCAAACCTGAAGTCCAATCAGGCATTCAAAGACATTAACTGACACGCTCTGAATTTAATTTCTAGGTCTTAGGTTGTGCTTTCTGTTTCAGGCAATACATTGTTTCAGGGTTGAGTTAAATGTGGGTGTGCACACATTTCCCAGAGATAACCATTGCAACTCGCCATGGAATTATACACTGTTACACACTGAAGTGTTAGCTCCAGGTTCTGCTCGTCCCACAAGTTTCTTTACTTTCCTTGGTCTGGGAAAGCTAGGATTAGGATCAGGCCTTGATCTGTGTTTTCGTGATCGTTAGTGCAGGCCTGTAGCTTCATATCAACCTACCAGGGTCTTATGACATTTACTACCCTGTCTCTTCTTCTGACTTCCCAACAAAATCCCCATTTCCACTTGATTAGCTTTGTTAAATCTTGTTCATCACTGCATCTACCATTACTCTCCAGACTGTATTTCTAAAATATATATAAACACATATAATATAGATATGAAATACATATGTGTTGAAAGAGATTAAATATTTTTGATAAAATGGATAATTTCTTGCTTGATAATGGACATTTTTTCCTATACTTCTGTTTTTTAAGACAGTACAATTATTTTGAACTTGCTCTTTATTGAGAATATGATTACTCTTCTGATTATCTGCATCTTCTTCAAGTTCTTCATGAACTTATACTGACTACCCAATATGCAGAGACTATATTTAGCAGATGAAATATCTTTAATTTACAAAGGTACATAATGATGTACAGAAAGGTTAAAAAATGTGCCCAAGGTCTGACTTCTGATAAGTCCAAAGAAAGATTTGTGCCTCCCTTTATATTATTAAATATTATATATAACTTATATAATTGGCATTAGCTTTTTAAGATTAACTTCAACTCTTGAGTATATAATGAAGAGAAACCTTTGAAAAACGTAAAGCCAGAGACATGTACATGGCTGTTGATGGCTGTAATGTTTGCAATAGCAAAAACTAAGAAACAACCCAAATGCTCATCAAAGGGAGAATAGATGAACTCTGGGTGTAGTCGCCTGATGGAATATTCTAGGGCAGTGATGAACTGCGGCTGGGCACAGGATGCAGGATGACCTGTGTTTCATCGCTGAGTGGGCCAGCACAGCACAGGGGTGAAAGTCCACACAGGGGAGCTAGACCAGTTGTGGCCCCAGTAATAGTGTGACTTCAGATAATTCTGTGACCTTTTTTATTCCTCACTGTCCTCATCTCTAGATAATACCTACCTGAAAGAGTCATTGTGAGAACAAAGTGAATATATACACATGGCAGTTAGAATGGGCCAAGATGCTAAATATGTATTTCCTTTGACTATTTAAACATCATTTTAAACTAGAATACAGTAGGATTTGTGCAAATATTCAAATATAGTTAATCTTCATATTCATTAAGCACATGTAGAAGAGATCATTTCTCTCTCTCTCTCTGTTTTTTTTTTTTTTATTTGTTGTTTAGAGATGGGATCTTGGCCAGCCTCCCCAGTAGCTGGGACTACAAGCATGCACCATTGCACCCAGCAGGAAGAGATCATTTCTGTATCTCACAGTGTAAGTATTAGTATATTGTGGCCAACATTTTCCTAATTTCTATGTGTGGCTGCCTTCCTAAGATACTTCTTTTCATATCTGCAGTATCTGACTATTAACTACATATTCTTTTTGATGCAGTCCACAAACCCCAGTCTTGCTAGTAATTCTACCCTAATTTCTATCTCTTTGCCATTTTTTAATTTCAGCACATTACAGGGGTACGATGTTTAGATTTACGTATATTGCCCTTGCCCCACCCGAGTCAGAGCTTGAAGCATGTCCATACTCCAGACGGTGCGCACCGCACCCATTTAGGTGTGAATATACCCATCCCCTCCCCCCCACCATCTGCCTGACACCCGATGAATGTTATTACCATATGTGTACATAAGTGTTGGTCAGTTAATACCAATTTTATGGTGAGTCTAAGTTGTGCTTGTTTTTCCATTCTTGTGATACTTCACTTAGGAGAAGGGGCTCTAGCTTGATCCAGGATAACACAAGAGGTGCTAGATCACCGTTGTTTTTGTGGATGAATAGAACTTCATGCCATTTCTTTTTGTCAACATTTTTGTACCTTCTTGTTTCCCTCAAAATGCAGCCATTCTCCTAGGTTTTGCCTATAAGAATTGACTATTCTTCAGAAATTTTCTTCCATTATTTAGTCTGCTCTTGAAGCATCATCCACCATACCTTCTTGTATCAGACTTGTGATCATTTCTTGTGCCAAGGTTTCTAGAAAATTCCAGGAATACATTTCCATAGTCCATTACCTCCATGGATGGCCAAGTGGTTACTAAAAATCATATCATAACAATGTTTTTCCCACCTACACAAAGGCTCCTATTTCTGACTTCTATATCTTGGTTTATGACAGCACCTTCTTCCTGTCACCCAAGCTCAAAACTGTAATGTTCGTTTTGAGTCCTCTTGCTCATCTGTGTTCTAACATTTATTTCCAATACTGAGAGTGCCTGTCAAATAGGACCTTCATTCCCCTCTAGTGACACCATCTTCATTATTTCTTGCACCTGCAAACAAACTCCTTGGGCATTCCTCATTGGCTGCATCCCTGGTACCCCATTTCATTCTCGCCTCATCTAACACCAAGAAGGCACTCGATCTCACAGTCCTCAACCTGATTCACGTTGTGTCTTCTACGTTGTCATCTTTCAGCTCAACCCTCATTCATTCATCGTTTATTGAGTATGTATATTGTAACAGATACATGGATAAGCATTTTTTTCTTGTGATCACTTAACAAACATTTACCGATCAGCTATGATTCTAGGCTCTTTGTTAGGTCAGGAGCACATTCATATCAATATGAATTTTAAAAAAGGCTTTTGACCTTATTTCCTGTGTAATATTGGTGTACTGAGGAATATGAGCCATTTCTCAAAATGTCTTCTAGGGAACAATATCTCCACAAGCATTATGAGGGAATAAACATTGGCACACACCAGGTCAAAGTTAAACGAGGGTCTTTAATACAGGATTCTCAGAGCCATTTATATGCATTGTAAATTTCCCAGAAAGCAAAGGGGGATACAGCTTATATACAGCTATAATACAACTTATTATAACAAAGGATTTTTGCCTCGTTTACACAGACTGGTAAAGTAGATATGTCCAATTGCCCATATTTTGTGTATGAAGAAACTGATGTTCGGAGAATTTATAGTAATAGGAGTATGTACAGTAATAGACTAAAATGATGGCTACTAATAATATCAATCCTTTAAAGTCTGCTAAAAATTTTTGCTCCTTTGTTTCACACATATTTAGCACTTTGACAGCATGCCCTAAACCTTTACCTTTCTCTGTCTCCCTCTACATAAATCCTATCAGTTTTTTTAGTTTTGTAAAAATTCCCTTCATATCTGACCACTTCAACTACTTAAATTGTGATGTCCATTTAACATCATTTGGAAAAATTTATTTTAAAGCACATTCTCACCAATTATAGGGCCTGATGCAGTACACCTAGAACTAGATATGTTTCTGAATTCAGAATATTTGAATACAAACGTACTACTCTACATATACTGTGGAGTCAAAGGGAAGTCCTGAGAATTAACACATTTAAGTTTCTGCGAAAATACGTGTGATGACTCACACTTAGTGAGATTGATAACATTATAAACAGCCACATGCTAGCTCAGGTCACGTTTAGACCCCAAAAGCAAAAAACTTATGGCCATTTGTTTCCTTAACATCTTGCTGAGAACATACTGCTAATTGTTCCTAAGAAACATCTTCACAACATTCACTACACACA
>CAUYSK010087460.1:0-14769 GCA_963575035.1 Avahi laniger | reverse complement strand
TTGTCCAATTAATTTCTTTCTATTTTTAGTAGAGACGGGGTCTCGCTCTTGCTCAGGCTGGTTTCGAACTCCTGAGCTCAAACAATCCACCCGCCTCGGCCTCCCAGAGAGCTAGGATTACAGGCGTGAGCCACCGCACCCAGCCTTGGAGAAAACATTTTTAAAAAGAAATTCAATACTAAGATACAGAGACATCACTTTTCTTATTGGTTCCTAATTTTTTTTGACAAACTTATCATAATTCACTATACATATCCTGGTTAGGATGATAACATTTATAACTCAATCAGTATCAAGTTGTCCCGGAGATGCTCTCATCCTCCAAGAGTGTATTCAACTTTGAGATTATTTTCATGGAAGAAAGCTTCTATGGACTCCCACAAAATGATGCTTCATACTGCTATCTGAGATAGAATAGTCCGTTAAACCACTATAGCACTATTTCCTATAGATTAGATTTTGGCATAAAATAAGTTCATATTATACTTTATATCCAGTGGGTGTTAATGAAAGTAACACAGAATGGTGAAATTTTTCAAATATAAGCAGGTCTTCAATATAGTGTTATATAGCATAACCTCCCCATTTCATGATATAAGTTTTGATTTTCCCTATAAATATTCAAACACTTATAAGGTAAATTAAAATACTTCTAACATTTCATTTCAAAGCTCTTTTCTTTAACTCTTTCAACCCTTCAGAATACAGTAGGGAAAAATACTCAATTAGGTACTAATCCGTCTTTAGTATCTCTCTTTAACAGTTCATCTAAAGAGAAGCATTCCAAATTCACAGCTGTAAGAGTTAACATAGATATTAATCCCTTGTCAGAAGGGTAGTTTGCAAATATTTTCTGCCATTCTGTGGGTTGTCTCTTCACTTTGTTGATTGTTTCCTTTGCTGTGCAGAAGCTTGGTGCAATCCTTTTTGTCCAATTTTGCTTTTGTTGCCTGTGCTTTAGGGTATTACTCAAGAGGTCCTTGCCCAGACCAATGTCTTAAAACATTTCCCCAGTGTTTTCTTTTAGTAGTTTCATAGTTTCAGGTCTTAGATTTAAGTTTTTAATCCATTTTGATTTGATTTTTTGCATATGGCAAGAGATAAGAATTTAGTTTCATTCTTCTGCATATGGATATCCAGTTTTCCCAGCACCATTTATTGAAAAGACTGTCCTTTCCCCACTGTATGTTCTTGACACCTTTGTCAAAGATAAGTTCATGTGTGGATTAAGGAGCTCTAACTACTCAATAGGAAAAAATTTAATAATCCAATTAAAAATGGGCAAAGGACCTGATAGACATTTCTCAAAAGAAGACATACAAATGGCCAACAGGTATATGAAAAAATGCTCAACGTCATTAGTCATCAGAGAAATGCAAATCAAAACTACAATGAGATATCATCTTGCCCCAGTTAAAATGGCTTTTATTCAAAAAGACAGGCAATAATGAATGCTGCTGAGTATGTGGAGAAAGGGGAACCCTCATACACTGTTGGTGGGAATGTAAATTAGTGCAACTGCTTTGGAGAACAGTATGGAGGTTCCTCAGAAAATTAAAAATAGAACTACCATATGACCCAGCAATCCCATTGCTGAGTATATATCCAAAAGAAAAGAAATCATTATATAGAAAAGATATCTGCACTTCCATGTTTATTGCCGCACCACGCACAATAGCCAAGATTTGGAATCAACCTAAATGTCCATCAATGGATGAATGAATAAAGAAATTGTGGTACATATACACAATGGAATATTATACAGCCATAAAAAGAATGAAATCCTGCCATTTGCAACAATATGGATGGAACTAGAAAACATTAGGTTAAGTGAAATAAGGCAAGCACAGAAAGACAAATCTCACATGTTCTCACTCATATATTGGAGGTAAATATTAAAAACAATTGATCTCGCAAAGGCAGAGAGTAGAATGATGGTTGCCAGAGGCTGTGAAGGGTAGTGGGAGGAGGATATAAAATGGGGATGGTTAATGGGTGCAAAAATACAGTTAGATAGTTAGCATGAACAGTATTTAATAGCATAACAAAATGATTACAATCAACAATAAGAATATACTTTAAAATAACTAAAAGAGTGGAATTTGAATATTCTTAACACAAAGAAATGATAAATGCCTGAGGTGATGGATATCGCAATTACCCTGATTTGATTAATTCACATTGTATGCCTGTATCAAAACATCACATGTACCCTATAAATACATACAACTATTATGTATCCATAACAGTTAAAAATAAAATATTTTAAAAAACGATTAGTTGCTAAGCTTAAAAAAAGAATTAATATAGAAAAGGATAGAGCTAGAGACAGATGAAACCATGAAGGATTGTTGGAGCTCATGAAGAATATTTAGAAATATTTAGATCCTGAGAGAGCACTTTCTATAAAAAGGTTTTGCTGTACTAGGGTGAATGAACCATTGGCCTGACCCAGTATAGCATTCCTATTACCATATTGTGCTCATGAGGTTCTCCTCACTGTCGGACAACTGCCTTAATCCAATGGCCAATCTAAACATTAATTTTTTAAAAGATTGCCTCTCAGAGAGTTATCTATTCATAACTGAATAGATCCTCCACTCCAGTAGTATATACCTATGGACTGCTTTTGAACATCAGGCACCATAAAATGATATGGTTTTATTGGGCCTTTAGTGTCTATTCAGAGAGGTAGCATAACACCGCATTTCAGAGCATGGACTCTGGAGCAGGTCTGCATGGATTCTGTCATTTACTAGCTATGCGACCTGGGCCAAGTTACTTAATTCTCTGTGCCTCCATTTCCTCATAGTAAAATGAGAATGATAACTATACCTTGATGAGTTGATCTTTGCAAAGCATTTAGAAAGGTGCCTGACACATATTGTTTGTATAATGCTTTGATGCCAAAACAAAGTGTTTTCACACAGATTATGTCATTTGAGCCTCACTGTGGGAGACAGGCAGGGCAGATGTGTTTATCTCAAATTTACAGATGATAAATTGAGGCTCAGAGACATTTAAATGACTTGTCCAAGTGTAGCTCTCTGCTTAATCCTAGTGAGTGGCAAAACAAGGACAAAATCCCAATCTTCTGACTCCTTGTCCAGTGCTCTTGCCCCTACAATGCACCACCTTCCTTAATTTCTAAGTCATTCATTAAATAAATATTTAGCCAATGCCAAATTCTGGATTTGGCCTGCTCATCAAGTTACATTTTAAAACAGTTGCGAAGCAATTAGAGATGATCCAAAGAAGAGCAGCGAAAAATGATTAAAGCATTAGAAAACAAGGCCTGCGAGGAAAGGCTAAATGAGTTGCGGTTGTTTAGCATGGTGAAAGAGAGCCAGGAGGCAGTTTAATCACCACTCTCAAGTATACAGTGTTATCATAAAGAGGGCACTGACCAACTGTTCTGCATGCCTAAGCACAGTGCCGGAGCAAATGAGCTTAACTAGACTAGAGAGAGAGTCAGCATTAGAAAGGACTCCTTACAAAGGAGAGAAGACACTGGAAGAAAGCAAAATCTCACCAGTACCACCTATACGAAGGTGCAGCTATACTGAATTAGTGAAAGGTCAGATCTAGAATATTTTTAAGATTGTTTTCAAGAATAACAAGCACTCCAAGATAATCCTGTGTGTTCACAAGTAAATATCTTTACAGAAGACTTATTTTAATTAATAGATAAGGGTATTTCCTAACTTGTCTATCCAAATAGATATCTAAAAGGCTATCCCCTTAAAAAGATTTACATATTCCCCATCCTTCCATCTTTACCATGTTTTAATTTTTTCCATAGATAATTCAAAGGTAAATTTTAGCAAATCCTCTGGCTAAATTATAGCATGTGCTAACTTAGCAGGGGCCAAAGCAATGTTTCAATGTTCTACTCAGGAAAATTGTAGAACATATGATTTCCCCTTGAGATATTCCAGGCTAAAATCACCTCATCATGGATGATGTGAGATTAGTGCGTCTTAAGGACAGAGGCCTGAAGTAGGTCAATCCCTGAGGTCCCTTTCATTTCAGAAACCCTGACTGTCTCTTCAAAGACAGTGGTTTTAAAAAAATGAAACACCAAATTAGTAAGTCAGGTTTCTAAAGATAACAATTTAGGCAAGATGAACAACATTAGGGGCCCTTCTAAAGTATGAGGCTATAACACAGAGGAGTCGGTGCTCACACTCCAAATTATGTCTAGCAATTGTTGTCACTAGAGCGCTGTTGCCTACAGCTAGACCCTGGACTAGTGAAGCAAAAATGTTTCAGCTACATGCCTGCTCCCTGCCTCATCCTCACTCAGCAGACTGTGGTACTGTCCAATTCCTCTTTATCCTTCATTGATCTCCTTTTATCCCAAACCTTACCCTCAATGCTCCTTATAGGATATTTAGCTGACTTACCAGTCCATAAGACAGTTTGAGTTAGCATCCCTTCTTTTTGGAGTATTTTGTTTGTGGTATAGTTGAGTAAACACAGGCTTGGGATTCAAATAGACATGACTGCAAATCCTAGCTCCTTCACTTCCCTGTAGTGTGATATCAGGAAAAGTGACAATTTCTTTGGGACTCAATTTTCTCAGCTGAAAAGACTGTTCCATTACCCTCCTTTCATGGTTGTTGTGAGGATTAAATAAGATAATATGTAGACAGCACCTGGTACAGTGCTTGGCATCCAGTAGACACTCAATAACTGATAACCATAGCTATTTGCTCTTGGGTGGTGAGTTTCTGTGCCTATGAAAGAAAGTTCTTTAAGAGCTGCTGCTAAACAGCAGTGTCCTCATGGCTTTTCCAATATCAGTGCAATCTAAGGTCATACCACGAAGCAAAGTCTGAGACTTAGGCTATGTTCAGGTCTCACTAATACGAGTTTAGCGTGTTAGAAGACCTCTGTTTTTTTCTTTGATATAACATTGGGTAATACACGTTGATCGATAAGCTCAAGGACTATTTGAGGACTAACTAGATTTTTCAGCATCATGTAAAATAATTAAAGGCACTAAAACCTTGAACCACATACACTAACTGGGCATTTTAATAACCAATAAGTATGTATTAAGTGCTTACTAGGTTCCAGGGACTATGTTAAGCAACATATGTATATGTATTAATATGTGTATTTATATATCTCATGTGAGTTAATCCTGTAGGCTAGATGGAAATATTATCTCCATTTTATAGATGAGAAAATTGAGACTTAGAGGTGATACAGCTAATAATTGGTGGAGCTGGAATTTGAACCTAGGAAGTCTGATTCCAGATACTGTTAGTCACTGTGCTAGTTGGCCTTGCATCTCTGACTGAGTTTTTAAATCAGAGCAGATTCAACCAGACGTTATAAGAGTTAAGCATCCTGATGAGGCTTGAGTGGCTTTGCCTATGCCACAAGCATTTCACAGATATTTTCACCACTTCATGAGAAGCCATATCCCATTAACACATAGAATTGAAAATAGGCCCCTTACACCTACTCTTTGGTGAAGAGCTCATTTATGGCAAACAAGTTCATTTACTTATGGTGCCCAAACAACATAACTATGGAATGGGCCCCACAAGAGTAGAAATATACTGTGAGGGGCACTTTCTCAGAGTGATATATATTAATACTTACAACTAGCGTTCCCATCTGCGTGCATTTTTTCTCGGGTAAAGAACCACAATCTCCATTGCCTTACTGCCCTTGGTGTTGCTCATTTCCCCCTCCTCTTGCTAGGGAGTAACCTGAATGTAACTGGCAAAGTCAGGCAGGTACACCTCCTCTTCTCCCAATTAACCCCCAGAAAACCAAGTATAAAATAGAACTGGTTGTAGGGAAGCATAAATGCTCATAGGATAAGAACCTGGGGTGGGTGCTTAGTTTTTCTGGGCCACTAGACTTGAGCAGCAGTACTCCAAGGAGCGTGCTCCTCCCTCCTGCCCAGCATCACCCGTAGACCCAGATGGGAGGGGCCGCTGCCTTGAGCTCCATGCCTTAGACACTTCTTATACCACAAATATGGAAACACAAAGACTTTTTTTTCTTTTGGTCTTGAGTGGTTTTTGAAAGGTTAGTAGCTAGCTGAACATCAGGGAGGAAACACAGAGGGACACGAAACTGAAACTGGGTGTCCCAGAGCAAAGTACACAAGCACAGGGCATCGGGGGGTGGGGGACAGTGGTCAGGGTAGGGGCAGTGGGGAAAATGACAACTTGCACCATAGAAAACAAGAGAAAAGATCCCCGAATCACTCAAAGTAGAAGATCTTGGCAGATAAGTTTCTCCAGATAGCTGCACTCATTCCCTCTGTGCTACTTGAATGATATAACTCTGGAAGGCACCGAGAATTGCCAGGCAAGCCCAAGTCAGAAAAGTGCGCTATAGGATAGGGGAACTTACTGCCTGTGGCTTCTAGGAGAACTTGACAGGTCCAACCCATCCCAGAGGGTCCAGTCACCACCCAGGAGGTCTGAGCCCTGGGCCTAGCTTCCACCCTGCCCTGGCCCAGCAGATTCATGCACCCCACCGGTAGTAAGGCTGGCCTTGGGGGGAGCCTGAGTCCTTTAGCTTTTACATCTTTTTCAGGAGTGGACTTCAAGGCCCTAGGTGTATATGCAGGCCAGTCCAGGGCATTCCTTTGTTTTAAGACTTTTTAACATTTAGATATGTGGTATGTGATTCTCCATTTCTATTCTTGTCACAGGCCCCAAAAATGTTAGGGGTGAGCCTTCTCCTATTCACCCATATCTCTCATGGGCTAAAAACATAAATGTCCCTTTCAAAATGTCGAGTATATTTCTAGGGAGTAGGTTTTTCTGAACTTTTTAGTCTCATTCAGTGTAAATGCAGCTCTTCCAATCGTCTATCATGATATGGGCTTAGCAAGGCAGGGTTGAGAAGGGTGTAGATTGTAGTAGAATCTCTTCCTGACTAGTTCAAATGCTATGAAAAGTATTAATCAAGTATCTGGTGGAACAGGAATAGAGAGTGATGCTTCCACCACTCTTTTGGAAGATCTTATCCTATTTCTCCTGTGTCTCAGGAGTGGGTTCAGGCTGTGCTTGGAAATCTTCCTGATACCCTCATATCTTTTGCTTTATTCCATAGATATTTCCTTTTACCCTACCCAGAGTCTGAAAAAGAAGATGGTTGGGGGCATGATTAGGATAAATTATAGGTCTGGAGGAACAGGGATAGGGAAGTGAATTACTCAAGTTTGTCTTCCTCCTTTCAACACCTGCTGCAACAACTTGCCCTGAAGCAGTATGTCTGGTCAGATTCTTTTCAACACTAGAGTTTGTCTAGGAAAGATTCTCTATACTTAGAATTTCAAAGTTCTTCTAAAGACCTGCTTTCAGAGACATGTTATAAGCTGAAAGTTAAAACATTCTTCCACCACCATATAGTAGTGGTTCTCTACCTCACACTTAGATCTGTGTCCTCCGTGCCATTAAAATTATATGGTGGGCTGAGTACTAGACAAGAGAAAATATAGCTACACTGGAGCCACCTTGAACCAAAGCAGGACGCCATTCATTTACCAGTCTGTGTCTACTGATGAGCAAGGTGAGAAATCTTCCCAAATCTTCCATAGGCAAAGACAGGTAAAGGATTTGACAGATGTTATTACCTGGATTTCAAAGGGCAATCCGAGGCCATGCCTCCATGAGAGAAACAAGGGCTGTACAGAAGGAGACCTCTTGGAGTGGATGAGTCATTGCTTAGCTAGCTACGAAATCATTGCATATTCAGGAGGCAAGTCATGAAGAAGAAGAAAGGCAAATGGAATCAGACTTCTAGAATGGGCATTGTAATTTACATCAAAAATGTCCCAGACAAGGGCCAGCCATCTGTTCTGAGTTTAAGCATCACACAAGGGCTTATGTTTGGAGTACTATCCTAGGCACTATTGGGAGAAATAAAACTTCTGTCTTTTAAAAAAATTTTTAATAGCCCTTAGCAATATGCATAAGTTAGAGAGCAGCATCTTGACAAGTGAAAAATAACATAACAAAGGTTAGATATGTAAGTGCTGGGGAGAATTAGAAAATCCTGGAGCTTATTTTTGCACATGACTAAATTAATCACAAAATGTAAAGTCATATTGTTTCTAGTACCTGTAATGTTTCTCCATCCCCTTCTTCCAGGTGCATGTTAAGGCACATACATAAAAGAAGAGACCCCATTCCTTTTTGCTTTCCCTGCTCCTCAATCTCCTAATGGGCAAGCTTCCAGATGTAGGCCAATGCATTGCCAAACATATCCATTGGCCTTCTGTCATCTCTTAGGGTATCTTACTAGGTTGTTCCCTTTCTTTCTCCACCTCCAACCATTCCAGGCTTTTCTCTATATATTGGCTGCTTTATTCTTCCTTCTCAGGGCCCCTTTTTGTTACCTAGCCAATCATGGTGCCCATTGGTCTCTATTTCTTAACCTAATGACATGGTGATTTGATGCTGTTACTTAACATTTATTGGACTGCTTGAATAAATATTTTGAAGCAAAAATGCACCCCAGAACTACAGAACAGTGTCCCATAAGGAAAACCTATGGTTTAATTTCTGAAAGATGCTCATTGCAAACATGGTTTCTCCTAAATCCAATCTTATGTCCTCCAGGTCCTAAGTGGGACTCTACTTGCAGAAAAGGCTTTTAACATGTTAGGTGACTTTGACATTCACTGGCAGACTTAAATAAACTTGTTCCCTAAAATGCAAAGATATTTATCCTATGAGTTAGTAACAGACATCAGTATTCTATATTTAGGAATTTTGTCTTCGGCTTATTAAAAAAGATGGCCTGATTCTCTGGTCATACTTCACACTAGACTGGCTAGACTGGCTCTGTGACTGTTTAGAAACAAATCCCCTCTGGGAAAATAAAGAGAAAAAACTCATTCAAGATCATTACTTCGAACCAACAAGACTCTGCTTTATTTCAGATGATAGAAGCTTTAGTCTCAAAAGGAAATGTTCCTACTCAACCAAGAGTTCCCTCCCCCCATTTTTTAAAATTTATTGCCTCATTATTTTCTTGATTATTTCCTGTGATATTTGGGGGTTTTATTTTAAAAATCAACACAAATTCAAATTAATTTTCATTAGGGAACTTCATGAGAGTCCTTGGGATGAATGAAGACACCCTGGGGCTTTATAAAGCATGGTACAGAAGCCTTGAGGCAGGAGACCTGAGTTCTAGCCAGAAGCTATATGACTTCAAAAAGTTAATCTCTCTGCATCTCCATTTCCTAAACTATAGAATGAATGTGTTGAATATGATGGTCTTTTCCAGTTCCAACAGACTATGATGCCCAGAGCCGTGAAAAACAAGGTAGGAAATTCAATTCAAGAAATATTAATTGAGTCCCAACCCATTTTGCTATACCCAGTGCTAGATATGGTGAGGTGAAAAGGACATGTCTTCTCTACTGAAGAATCTTGCAATCTAGTAGGGAGATAAGGCAATGTAATAATTCTAGAGGGCAGAATATGATAAATATCTAAAAATGCATGAATCAACTTTCCTGCTTTCTCAGATTGCCAGGCTACTGACCATCACTGAATGTTTCTTAGCTGACTGAGACTTTTGCAAACCTCAGCATCAGTAAGCTTTGCTGAGACTTGGAGACAGAGATGATGGGGAGATTAAGATAATATGCCCTAAGGCCAGGACACAACCTAGAAGTTTATAATTTACTTCTATCCTTAGAGCACAGAACAACAAATTTCCCCAATTAATAGGAGTTTCTGGTTGATTAAAGCCATGCAATATATGTATATATAAGTAAATATCACACCAGCCCTTCTGGAAAATACCTGGGGAAAATTCCTATTAATTAAGGGCTTCTAGCAGTTGAATTCTGATTAACTGAGATTTGTTTGTTCATCACAAGCCTATCATAAATTTCTCATTATAGCTATGTCCACTGTTATACTCCTGTTCAGGTCCAACATATAGTAGATTGCAGTAAGGATTTATTAAGTCAAGACCTTCTCTCCTACCCATTAACAGCAGCATTTTAGGATTAAGGCTGGTATCTTATTCCAAAATTATAAAAATATGAACCAGTTCAAATGGAACAATAAAACTGACACAAATATCCCCTTTGTTTTGAGTTAATCCCATCACTTAAATCAAGTGAGATCTCAGATCTATTCTTTAAAAAAAATGGAAAGAGGCCCTCTTGTTATGATGGGGGTTCTGTTCGTTGTCTATGGTGAATGTATCTGGCTCTTGTTCTGTGAACCTTTATCTTGCTCTTGTTCTGTAAACCTATCTTGTCCTTCCTCAATAAACTTTGTTTCATGCTTGAAAAAAAATGGAGAAAAAGGAAATATTAACCATATATAGCTATTTTATCCCTGCACAGGCAATGAATAAGTTTCATTTGGCATGGGAAGAAAGCACCCTGATACCTCTTACTTTGTATGGTTTATACTGCAAACACCCCAGTTAAGCCTTTGCGGGCACTGAGAGATTGACAAAGTCCTATGGGTTAAAAATATTGGCTTGTAAACATTAATGAATGTTTTAAAATTATCGTCCAGCTTTATTAGGAAATTTTTCCATATTAAGAGCAACAAAAATATAGCAATTAGAAGGTTCATCACACAGCTGCTTGATTACAGGAGTCCTGTCCTAGATTCTAACAGATGCTATAACAAACAGTTTCACGAGGGCCACAAGAACCACAATTTACAACAGCAACACAAAAGCTAGTTATTGTTCAAGCTCACATTGCCACGGCACCCTAATGTTTAAAATAATCTAGACCCTGGGCTCCCCTACAGAGAGGCACCAAGCAGATACAAAATAGAAGCAGTAACAAAAATAAAATAAAACGTGAAAACTCAAGTGGTTTACTACACTAACACTGAAGGCAAAAGCCATTGATTGATTCATGTGAAGGTCTGCACTTTGATGAGAATGAATGTGGGAAACAGCCCTGGACCAGTTTGATATCATTGTTACCAACCAATCACCTGGTCCTTCCAGTCAAATTAATCCCATCCCTATTGGGACAGGCTTCCTTCAGTCAGGATTTGACAGGGTCAGACTGTTTCTGCCCAAAGGTTATGGCAAATTGACCAGTGGGGGACACCAGGGCTTGGACCAGGGCTAGGGCTTGGGGAGATTGGTGACAATTAGTATCATGTCACTAGGGTGGAGCTAAAATAGAAGAGATTCATAGCCAGACACAACTATCTCCAATCTTTTAAATATATATATATATATAGCTACCAAATTGCCTCCCAAATATACACACATCAGCACTACACTACCCTGACAGAGAAGAGCAACTGACCAAATGTCTTCTGAAGGAATCCAGCATTAGGCCAAAGACTAGAAATCTGGCTGAGTTCTAGATCAAGGTCATTGTGTGACCTTGCACAGCCACCTCACCTTTCATCATCTTAGGAACTTCAGCCATAAAATATAAAACTCCTTCCCTGCCTTACAAGGATGACGTTAGGATGAATCAGGCAATTTCTCTAAGGTATTCTCAGAGGGGGCAAGTACATGAATACAAGGCATTATAATTAGAATCACTACACCTCATTTCTTAAGGGGGAGAAAATGAATAAGGAAAGGAACGTTTGTGGTCACTGAGCCTGAGAACTCACAAAGAATTTAAGCTCCTTCTATCTTCAGAGGCAGGTCTCAGGAGAGAAAACTGACCTGGTGGAGTCAGAAAAAAGCTCATTGAAGCTCCTTTGCCCAACTTGTAAAAGTGGTTAGGACATGCTCCCAGGACATTAGAAGCCTTTCTGTTTGTCTTTGACAATATGATGTTACTTTACTGTGATCATCCTAAAGGTTTAGATTTGTGAGTGCCACCAAGAGAATGGCAAGTGCTTTGATTATGGTTTTGGAGGCCAAACAGGTCTTGCCCATCATAGTGGGATTAACTGGTCATTAAAAAGGGCAGTGTATTCAAACTTAAGTGGTTTAACTGAAATTGTTTTCATGACTTTGTCTCTATACCAGAAATCCTAGTCTAGGTATAACTGGATTATTATTGAGGACAGGGGAAGGAAGGGGAAGTCTCTTTCAGGGTTAAATGTTGGCAGAAAATGTGCCCACCCATCTTAAGAATGGGAAACACAGAAAAGGGATAACTGGGTGAACTGATTTCCAAATCAAAACCTGGAGATCATGTTATTTAAAAGACACATACACTTGCTGAGGTAAATAAGAGAGAAAAACCAAAATAGAGCGTGACCTCAGTAATACTGTGTCTTGGATTAAGAGATAAGGCTCCAGGGACATTGAAGCAGTGGACAAGGCAGTCAAAGAGGGTACTATGGAAAGCTGCTTAATGGCCACTTTTGAGTGCCTTGCCATCACTGCTACCTCTTAAACAGCTCTGAGGGTCCTTTTCACTTCTCTTGACCTATTTCAAACTACTGCCTGTGCTTAACTTGAGAATCTCCTCAATAAATTGCTCCTCCTCCCTTTTCCTTAGCCAATATAAAATCAATTATTGCTTGACAGATTGCTTGATTACAGTTTTCTCAAAGGCACAAAGGAAAGAAATACACCTTATTTTTATGCACATTAACTTAATTTTAGTCTTACCCACTCAAGCACAGCATGATCCTTCAAACTCTGACCCAAGCCCCCTCACCCTTTGGTGTCCATGGCAACCACCACCAAGCCACTCAGAGAGAATTGCAAGAAGTGACAGGAAAGTGCATCTCCCAACAGAGCCATTAGCTCTTCTGCATTAGCCACATCAATAACAGGTGGCAGCAGGCCCATCCCTGAATCCTCAGGCATTTCCTTTCATCTCTAGGGAGGAGTTGTTCATGTCTCCTTCCCAGGGAGAGAGAGTTGGGTGTGGCTACTTCTTATTCCCAAACTGTTGAAGATAAAGCACTGACTGTACATTATTGGAACTAAGTAAGAGGACAGTATTCGCTTGAGAAAACTTCCCAATGGTATGCTTTCCCAGTGACTCTGTCTACTGCAGCCTCCACCACACCTTGCTTACTAAACTATAGCCAGTGATCTTGAACCCTCCAAAAGACAATACACATGAAATCCTAGCCACTTTGTTTTGTGGTTCTTACCACTCAGTGACCTGCAACTCATACTCTTAACTTTCTTACCCATGTCAAGAATGCATGCATGACTATCTCATGCCATCAAAACTCTATCTTTTTTAAATGGAACAATGTTAATAATGGTCCAGGTACTGGAGGGTTTATGAGCCAATAAAAAATGGTATGGCTTCTCCAAATATAGAGAAACCTGCTCAGTCTGCAAACTGTTCTCATGAATTATATGTTATTTGCGTTGCTCAAAGCTTAGCTGAAAAGATGTCAGATGGAGATGAATTTCCATTTACTGCACTCCAGAGGAAGATGGTTCATGGTAACGGTTTTGTTTGCAATCTCATTGTAACAGAATCCAACATATCTAACAAAGACTCTTTGCATAAAGAGGACCAGCTCAGACTTGGTTCATTGTCGAAACTGAAAAGGACCCATTACTCAAGTGTCCAATTCATAGAATCTACATAAATAGGAATAACATTTGAAGAGGGAGAAACAAGTGAATGGCTTTACCTTCTTAACTACATGAAAAAAGAAAACAGAAGGCTATTATGCACAATCCTTTCCAGTAGATGCTGAAACGTAAGGAAATGGTTTCGAGCTCACCTTGAAAGGAAGACATCATTCTTATTCATGCCACCTATCTTTGTAATCCTGGATAAGAACTAGTAATAAGTTTAAAGAAAAAGTGAACAACAAATAAGGCATGGTTCCAGCCCTCAAGGAGCTCATGGTTTAGTAGGGAAGCAGCCAGGTAAACAGATGATTATGATCTAGTGGGATATGTGCAGTGACAGAAGGGAACACAGCCTAAGGGAATGCAGAAGAAACATGCCTAACTCATCCTGACTCAGATCAGAGATTGCTTTCTCCTGATTGGTTGAACTGAGTCTTCAAGGACCTACCAAAGTTCATCTGGCTTGGTGGAAGGGGATGGAAATTTTTATATTTGCATAGGTATGACAATCTCCACTTACTTGTCAGGGTGAATGCTAATAAGCAGTGCCAATTGAGAAATAGAGACCGACTTGGATGTCATAAAGCAGAATGGTAGAAACCTGATACCAATAAGAACACGGGTTGTACTGTCCAGAATACAACCGGACCTCTCATCATGACCTTTGGATCCTCAAGAAACAGACTTTTTCCACCAGCCAATACAGTAACATGGTGTCTTAAATGAGAAGATTCTGCCTAGGTATTAAATCATTCCTTAATTTTATCATAAAGAAAGTCAGGTGCTGAGAGAGTGACTGACATACATAAATGGCCGCACAACTAGTGAGTGAAAGAACAAGGATTTAAACACAGATCTGGCTGCAATGCCCATACTCTTGGGGCCACACCACCCAAGATTATGCCAATACATGGACCAAATAGACATCTACATATGAGCTCCCCTCAATGGGCCACCTGCCTTGTTGCCCCATTTTACTCCCTGCCCAACTGCCTGGAATTAACGTCTACTTTACAAGTCTGTTCGCATTAGAGCATACGACACCAGAAAGATAAAATTTGAAGTTAATATCATTTCCCATCCTCCTTTCCAGTTTTTGAAGCCCTTTCCTTTCTCATCATTCACAAATATTCATTGAATATCTTCCTCCAGGACACTGTACTGGATGATGTATACTCTAAGCAGTATGCAACTGGGGCCTGCCCTCGAGGACTTATAGTCTAATTGGGATGGCAGGACACATGCCTAAATTGGGTAAATACTTAGTAGACT
>CAUYSK010087458.1:0-79216 GCA_963575035.1 Avahi laniger | reverse complement strand
GCTCATCTTGTCATTCCCTGCCCCAGCCCTAGAATCAGCCATTTCTCCAAAGAGCCTTGGTTCCTTTTTATTGTAGAATGGTATTAGAAACCAAGATCCAGGTGCCAGGGGTGCTCATTGCTACTGAGATGGTCTTTTATGCTCTCTCAGTTGACAGAGCAAAGAAACATATATGTGTCTCCTAATCTATGTATATATACGTATCTAAAAGTGTTTCTCTGCGTATCCATCTGACTCCATATTATGGTGAACACAAGTTCATACTGATATTTCCAACTTTCATCCATCACCACATGGATCATTCTAGCCACACCCCCGTGCTTATCTATAACCTCCTACTCCAACAGCAAGAAACCTGTTCCCACCACCATCTATCCATTTATTTCATTGTTCATATCCAGTACACATGTACAGTGCATAGGTTGACAGAATTGTCAACCTGTACTCCACTGAGACACAACTTTACCAACTAAAATATAATGTTTATGTGTGGGTTTTCTTGCCTTTAGTCTTACTGACTCTACTCATTTCTAATGTTACTTAGGTTAGCACCTTTTCTTCTCATCTCCTTCGGTGAGGTTATTTCATACATTTTCAACATGGTTAGACTCTTCTGTCACAGTTTGCATTCCATCCTGGAATTGACCTTGTAAATGACCTTTTAAAAATTTACATACATTAAGGTTCACTCCTTGAGCTGTGTGTTATTACTTATCTATTGCTGTTGTAACAAACTACCACAAACTTAATGGATTAAAACAACACAAATTTATTATCTAAGAGTTCTGTGGGTCAGCAGTTCTACATGTCACCAGCCTAAAATCAAGGTGTCAGCAAAGCTGTACTAATTTCTGAAGGCTCTAGCAGAGAATCTGTTCCTTTGCCTTTTCCAGCTTTTACAGGTTGCCTACTTTCCTTGGCTTGTGGCCACCGCCAAGCCCCCCACAACCTTTAACGTCAGCAGTGTTGTACCTCTCTGACCTGCCATCACATCTCTCTCTGCCCATAGCTGGGAAAGGGTCTCTGCTTTCAAGGACTCATGTGACTGGACGGGGCCCACCTGGATAATCCAGGATACTCTCTCCATCTCAAGGTTCTTAACCTTAATCATATCTGAAAGTCCACTGACCTTGTAAGGCAACATATTTACAGGTTTCAGGGGTTAAGAGGTGGACATCTTTGAGGGGATGGCATCATTGTGCTGCTGTAAAGTTCTATAGGTTTTGACAAATGTATAGTATCATATATCCGTCATTGCAGTGACATTCAGAATAGTTTTACCAACTGTTGTAAAATGTTGGCCCCTCCAAAGATGTCCATCTTTTAATTCCCAGATATATGAATATGTTATGTTTCATGGCAGGGAGAATGAAGGCTACAGATGGAATTAAGGTTGCTGATCAGCTGACCTTAAAATTTGGAGATCATCCTGGGTTATTTGGGTGGGCCCAATATAATCGTAAAGGTCCTTATAATGCAGAGGAGGAAGGCAGAAGAGTCAGAGTTAGAGAAGGAGTTGTGACAAAAAGCAAGCTTGCAGTGATATAATGACCCAACCTGCCATTGCTGGCACTCACAGGGGCCATGAACCAAGGAATGCCGGCAGCTTCTAAAAGCTGAATAAGGCAGGACAATGAATTTTTCCCTAGAGCATCCAGAGGGAATGCAACTCACCGACACTTTGATTTTAGCCCAGTGAGACCCATTTGGGATAGGCAAGAGAAGATTAATTCAATAACTAGATAAATAGATTAGATCATTAGCTAGAAGGAAGGTTAATATAAAAATAGTCAAGATAAATTAGACATGAAGTTAAAAGGGATAAGCATTGCTTTTTCTAAAAGGACTTCATACAATCAAATTATAGCACTAGACAACACACTTATTGTCAATTGATTTTTTTTTTTGAGACAGAGTCTTACTGTGTTGCCTGGGCTAGAGCACTGTGGCATCAACCTAACTTACAGCAACTTCAAACTCCTGGGCTCGAGCAATCCTTCAGCCTCCCGAGTAGCTGGAACTACAGGAACGTGCCACCATGCTTGGCTAATTTTTTCTCTACATTTTTAGTTGTCCAGATAATTTCTTTCTATTTTTTTAGTAGAGACGGGGTCTCACTCTTGCTTAGGCTGGTCTCAAACTCCACCAGCCTCGGCCTCCCAGAGAGCTAGGATTACAGGCGTGAGCCACCGCGCCCAGCCTGTCAGTTGATTTTTCAACAAGCATGCCAAGACAATTCAATGAGGGTAAGAAAAGATTTTTCAACAAACATTGCTGGGACAACTGGACATCTACATGCAAAAGAATGAGGCTGGACCCCTATTACACACTATCTATAAAAATTAACTCCAAATAGATCAAGGACTTTAATGTAAAAGCTAAATTTATAAAATACTTAGAAGAAAATCTAAGTTTAAATCTTCGTGACCCTGGATTAAGCAATGGTTTCTTAGATATGACACCAAAAGTACAAGCAATGGAAGAAGAAAAATAGATAAATTGAATTTCATCAAAATTTAAAAATCGAGTACTTCAAAGGACACTATTAAGAAAATGAAAGTACAATCTACAGACTGGAAGATGATATGGGCAAATCATCCCCAATAAAGCCTAGTATCCAGAATATATAAAATACACTTATAACTAAACAATAAGGACACACCCACTTGGACGGCTATAAATCCAAAAGATGAATGATGAGTGCTGGCGAAGATGTGGAGAAATGGGAACCCTCACGCACTGCTGGTGAGAATGTAAAACAGTGCAGCTGCTTTGGAGAACAGTTTGGCAGTTCTTCAAAGGGTGAAACACAGAGTTACCACAAGACTCAGCAACTCCACTCCTACGTATATACCCAAGAGAAATAAAAACATATGTCTACACAAAAACTTGTATAGGAATGTTCATTGCAGCATTATTCATAATAACCCAAAAAAACCCTCAAATGTCTATCAACTGATGAATGGACAAACAAAATGTGGCATAGTCATACAATGGAATAAAATTCAGCCATAAAAAGGAGTACTGACATGTGGTACAACACAGCTGAACATTATAGAAATAGAAAACATTATACCGAGTGAAAGAAGCCAGACACGAAATACCACACACTATACACAGTCCATATATGTGAAATATCTAGAATAAGCAAATCCATAGACAAAAAGCACATTAGTGGTGGCCAGGGCCTGAGAGGAGGAGGAAACAGGCAGTGACTTAAACTAGTCATAATGGCCACATAACCTTGTGAATGTATTAAATGCCACCAAATTGTATTTTGTAAAACAGTTAAAACGGTGAATTTTATGTTATGTGAATTTTACCACCAAAAAAGTGGGAATGAAGTGCTGGATACACACTACAATGCGGAAGAACCCTCAAAAACACTATGCGAAGTGAAATAAGCTAGACACAGATGCCACCTATTAAATGATTCCATTTACAGGAAATGTTCAGAATATGCAAATCTGTAGAGATAGAAAGTAGATTAGCAGTTGACAGGCACTGAGGGAAAGGGGACAGGGAGCAATTGCCAATGGATACAGGATTTCCCTTTGGGATGATGAAAATGTTCAGAAATTAGACAGTAGTAATGGTTGTATTATACAACTTAGTGACTATACTAAAAACCACTGAATTGTATACTTTACAGTGGTGGCTTTTACGGTATGTGAATTATATCTCAATTAAACATTTTTAAAAAATAAACAAACATAGCAAAACTGAGTGCTAGTATATGGGGAAGGAAAGGAAAAAAAAAAAACAGTAAACTCAAACTACTAGACTATTTTCTTTCCTGGAATGAAGGAAACTTAGCTAACTACCCTAAGTTCAGTAGTAGAAATAACAATGCTTTGTCAAATTCTTTGCCCTCCATCCTTCAACAGCATGGGCTTACAATTCCGTCATACAGGTGAAGTTTGGAGGTGCTTACGATATAATGAGAATGACTTCGGACTCTTCAAATTTTCTTACCATTATAATTGGCTGCATCCGCATCATCCACGTTAATGGCAATGACTTTCCAGTCAGTTTCCCCTTCGTCAATCATAGCCAATATGCCCAGAACTTTTACCCTGATTATTTCGCCTCTTGCACATACCTGAGAGTCAATAACCAAAGTCAGAAAAACACTACAAAATGAAACTTCGAAAGAAAAGTTTTCCTTGGTGGATAACAGGAAATAAGAAAGATGCCGAGTTCTGCAAACTTACCTGAAGATTGTACCTTTAAGTAAATTTTTTTTTTTTTGAGACAGAGTCTCACTGTGTTGCCCGGGCTACAATACCATGGCGTCAGTCTAGCTCACGGCAACCTCAAACTCCTGGGCTCGAGCAATCCTTCTGCCTTAGCCTCCCGAGTAGCTGGGACTACAAGCATGTGCCACCATGCCCGGCTAATTTTTTCTACATATTTTTAGTTGTCCAATTAATTTCTTTCTAATTTTAGTAGAGACGGGGTCTCGCTCTTGCTCAGGCTGGTTTCGAACTCCTGAGCTCAAACGATCCGCCTGCCTTGGCCTCCCTGAGAGCTAGGATTACAGGCGTGAACCACTGCGCCTGGCCAGAAGTTCTTCATTTTAATGTTTTCCAATTTATAATTTTTCTCCTAACGGTTGTATTATTTGTGTCTGGTTTTAAAAATCTTTGCCTACCCCAAAGTCAGGAAGATAATTTTCCTTGTTTCCTCTAAAAGCTTTATTGTCTCACCATTCACATTCATATCTACTATCCATTTGAAATTAATTGTTTATGTGGTGTGAGATGTGGGTCAAGGTTTATTTTGTCCCACAAGGCCACTGAAATAACCTAACACCAGTTACTGCAAAGACCATCCTTCCCCACCGCACTTCCGTGTTGCCGCTGACATGAATCAGTAAGTTATGCTGAAGTGGGTCTGTTCCTGGACATCCTGTGTTTCCAGGTTTGTCTGTCTGTCCTTGCACACCAGTATCAGGCTGCCTTCATTACTGTTGCTTTACAGTAAATCTTTATTATTCTGGTAGTGAAAGTCCTTAACACTGTTCTTCAAAGCTGGGCATGGTGGCGTACACCTGTAGTCCCAGCTGCTTGGAAGGCTGCGTGATGTTCCTTGGAGCCCGGGAATTGGCTGTGGTGTGGAGTGATCCGGCCTGTGAAGAGTTGCTGCACTCCAGCCTGAGCAACATAGTGAGATCCTGGCACTAAAAAAAAACAAAAAAAAAAAAACATAGAAAAGAAAAAAGACAGAAAGAAAGATCTTAAGTATTTTTCTCCAACGCTCTACAAAACCTTTTAGAAAATATATATAAAAAGTGGCCATTTGTAAGCTCGAAAGGGGACAAATGTATTAAGGTATTTAATTAGCATAATTTATGAACTATATCCAATCATAAACTTGCTGACATAATCCATATTGCATTCAATTCCTGTGTATTTGCATGAGGCCTACAGAAAGGTAAATGTAAGACATTCTCATCATTTTAGTTAAAAATGACCTTTAGAACATACATGATATAATTCCAAAGCGAAGATAATTTTTAAAACTCAGAAACTGAACTTTTCCAAAGACCAATTGCTATTTTTAAATAAAATACAACATTAATTATGTCTCTCACTGATGTTTAGTCAGTAAGATATGTTTCAGCGTGACTGAAATACAGCTAAGGTTTTAGATTTTAAGGACCAAAGTAACAATACTTTTGATTTATAATTAAATTAAAAATAGTGGGTGCTTCTAATTATATACATCCACATACTTTTTCAGATTTTTAAGTCTTCAAAATTTACAAAATGTAGTGCTGAAAGCAGATGTGCCTTGCCATATAGTCATTAATATAATTTATTTTAATACAGGCCATAAGGCTTCATTTAATTAGGCAGAATTCTGTGACTATTTCCTGCCTGTTCGATGTTCAGCCTCACTAGTTATCAACGAAGTGCAATTAGAATTTAGATTTCAAAATAAAGAATGATCACTCAGTTTTGGCTAAGTCTGTGATGAAAGAAATTTATTCATGCAGTATCGGTGGGAAGATAAAGTTAGTACAGGTTTTATGAAAATAAATTTAGAACATGTGTCAAAAATTTAAAAACCTTTGACCTAGAAATCCCATCAATACAATTTATCTTAGAAGCAATTTCTCCTAAGGAGATGGTTGGGTGATCGCACGATCGCACAGTCGTACAAAGATGCATGTGTGAGGATGTGATCTCTCTGTATATAATGGAACCTAAAATGTCCCAGTCAGTAGAGGATTACAGGTGTGAGCCACCACACCCATCCTAGAGTTCAATCTTAAATTTGACTTTATAGCAAAATTAGAAGTTTGGAATATATTTCACAAAATCAATCCCAAGATTTTCTGGCCACTGGTAAATTATTTCACTGCTTATAAATATAAGTAACAATATAATCTAGATTAGTAGTTCCTTGTACCTGAATTACCTGGAGCACTCTTTAAAAATACAGATTCTTGAGCCCCTTGGTTCTTCTGAACCATTGAATAAGAATCCCCAGGGGTATCTGTATTTTCTAAAGCTCCCCAGGTGATAATGATATGCAGCTTGGTTTGGGAATCCCTGATGTAGCCCACTAGACCAGTCTTTAGGGACTTTAGAATCTTGGGGTACTAGCTTAAGTCTAGTTCCCAAGCCTCGTGCCCAGAGATTTGATTCAGTAGATTTGAGATGGGGCACGGAAACCAGCCTTTTAAGCCATCATTGCAATTGGACCCTGTATTGAATTTCTATGCTACATAACAAATTACCACAAATGTAGCAGCTTAAATCACCTCCTATTTATTATCTCAAAGTTTCTGTGGATCCAGGGCTGGGACAAGGTTTGACTGGGTCAGGGTCTCATCTGGCTGCAATCCAGGTATCAGTGGGGCTGCCATCCACCAGAGGCTCGAATGGGGAAAGAACCACTTACAAGCTCCCATAGGTTGTTGGCTGAATTCATCTCTTTGTAGTTGTGGGACTGAGGTCCTTTTCTCGTTGGCTGTCAGCTGGGGACCACTCTCAGCTCCTAGAGGCTGTCCACAGTTCCTTGACATGTGGCCCTCTCACAAACATGGCAACTTCTTCAAAACAGACAAAGAAGTCTCTCTCCCTCCCATCAGCTAAGATGGCGTTACACACACACATGCGTGCACACAATATTTATATATGTGGTATATGTACATCTTACATATATAGTATATGTATGCATGTATATAGACACACATATATCTATATCACATATAGTAATGTAATTATGGGAATAACATCCCATCACTTTTTGCCTTATTCTGTTGGTTAAAAGTAAGTTATGAGTCCTTCCCACGCTCACAAGTGTGGACGTGGGGGCCGCCTTCATATCTCTCCCCCACAATCTGCAACCTGCCCTTTGAGAAACACCCTGTTGTGTCCATCAGACTTTGAGTGACATCATTCTGCAAGTCCCAATAAATCCTGCACAGACAAATGTTTCAGCAAGTATTTGAGAACAAAACTTAGGCTTTTGAAACCAAAATTCTTTTTTTTTTTTGAGACAGGGTCTTGTTCTGTTACCCAGGCTAGAGTACAGTGTGGTCATCATAGCTCACTGTAGCCTCAAACTCTTGGGCTCAAGGGATCCTCCTGCCTCAGCCTCCTGAGTAGCTGGGACTACAGGTGTGCACCAGGATGCCCAGCTAATTTTTAAATTTTTGTAGAGATAGAACCTCAGTATGTTACACAGACTAATCTTGAACTCCAGGCTACAAGCAATCTTCCCACCTTAGCCTCCCAAATTACTAGGATTATAGGCATGAACCACCATGCCCAGCCTCTCCAAAATTCTTAAATATAAAGTCAAAGTCAGGCGAAGTGTAGATTTATTCATTTAACGATGTAAAAACTCTTTCAAACAGTTTACACTTTTTGATCAGTTTTTAGCACTCAACTTAAATTCAGTGCTCTCTCCATTCATTGGGCTGATATGATCAGAGACAGCATATTAGTTTCCTATTGCTGCTGTAGCAAAGGACCACAGCTTAGTGCTTCCTGCAGCACACATTTATTTATTTATTTATCACAATTCTGGAGGTCAGAAGTCTTAAATGAGCAGGGCTGTGTTCCATGAACTGGCTTTTCCCAGCATCTAGAAGCTACCCACATCCGCCTGCTTGTGGCCCCACATCACACCAGCCTCTGCTTCTGTCACCATAGCTCCCGCATCCGGCTCTGACCTTCCTGCCTTCCTCTTAAAAGCATCCTTGTGGTTACATTTGGTCCACCTGGATAACCCTGGACTATCTCCCCATCGCAAGGTCGTTAACTTAATCTCATCTGCAAAATCCCCTTTTGCCATTCAAGGTAACATATTCACAGTTCCAGGGATTAGAATGTGGGCATCCTTGGGGGCCATTATTCTGTCTACCACAGATAGTAATTTCCACTTCACAGAAATCTAATGGGAATTTTAAAGAGATACATATTCTTGTCATATGTCTTTACAGGCTTTAGAACATTTCCTATACAATAGAAATTAAAGACCAGTTTGAGATGAGATACTACTTAATACACTCTGGATTTTATACAGCAAAACTTTGTATTTCCTTTACATAAATTTCTACATATAATATTGGAAAAGCATTCTAGAAAGTACACAGGTAATATACTGCTTCTTTTTGGAAGAAACTCTTTACTAATTTCCTATCAAGTCTTTGTTACTGTCTTACAAAGTGAGTATTTTAGGTATATATCATTGTACTTCATGAATTTTTTAAAAGCACAAGAAAAAGTGACTACATATAAGACCAAACAGCAAATCAGAGAATAGACACAGCTAGTGGTTAGAGCTTCCAGTTGGAGATTTGGGTTCGTTATCTCTTCTGCTCGACAGCTGTATCTTGATATGTGACGACTGTTACCAAGTCTTGGAAAGATTAAAGCGCATTTGAGTGTGTAATAGCTCCACAGCCCCGGCTTCACGAAAACCAAACTGTAAGAAAGAAGTTCCGTGGGGTTTAGTCTGTCGGAAGTAGGCAGCCTGTGTGGTTACTGGAACTTATCCGCTGTCTTGCTCAATTACCCTGTCAAAGGTGCTACTATTTCCTGTGTTTGAACTTTTCCATGATGTCATTCAGAGGCCTTAGACCACCCGCTCCCAGCGGGGTGTGCTGCTGGACAATTGCGGTTCTTCTTAACCGAGCACTGAAAATGGCAGGGACCCGAAACCAGCAAGTATCGGCAAAAGGGAAGTCGTTTCGTAAAATCAGAAACTGAAACTTTTAAATCTGCATATTTTAAGTAGCTTAATGTATTATATTAATTTTTAACCTTTAGAATATCATTAAAAAAGAAATTATCCTCCAGGTTGTAAGTGTACCAAGTCCAAAAAGTGACTTTTACAATAAAAAAAATTGAAAAAAACATTTAAACAATATAAAAACGAGTGACTGCGGTGGCGGAGGGTGGGAGGAGCGACACCTCGAGCGACAGAGACGAGGCCTCGAGAGACGGCAACTCTTGACGGGAAGAGGATTTCAAACCCAGCGATGGTCTGAAGCCCCGACGTAGCCGTCGCCCACCGCCGGGTTTGTCTGGGATCCAGAAAGAAACTCACACGCTGACGGTCGCTTTGGTGTCCTCTCAGTGGCTTCACGTTGAGCTGATCGCTCTTTCGAATGTCGTCGCTGATTCCTGTGCCCGTCCCAGCTCTTCTTCACGCCCCTTCATTGCTGCAGTGAGGCTCTCCTTTTTCTTCTTCTTCCTTCTTTCTTCTTCTTCCTTTTTTTCTTTTTCAACTCTGATACATGTTTATGAATCCTCAGCGTCTCTTCTGTTCGTCAGCGTGGTATAATAGTGTTCAGCATCAGAACAAAGCATCAGTGCCCAGCATAGAATGACATTACTTAAACTTTGAAACCTCTTATTTCAGTGTGCCTAATACAACTTGTTTCTGTGTGAGTTCCTAGGTTTGTCTGAACCTGTGAAGATCCAGCCCAGAGTGAGAAAGCAGCCTCTGCTCCACAGCGCTAGGGCCGTGTTCTCCACCAGCCCTTTATATGGAGAAGTGTCGCTAGAATAATACAACAGCCCCTCTCGTATGGGGGCAGGCTCCGCTCCACCGAAATCTGGGCTGAGCCTCCACCATCAGGGACGTTCCCTGGCATTGTGCTAGGAAGAGAACATTGCCCATCTAAGGTATTCTTGGGCCTTTGCATTTCCATATACATTTATCAGCAGTGTGACAACTTCACCACCAAAAAAAACTAAGAAACCAAAGCCTGGTATTTGGGATAGCATTGAACTAAAGATCAATTTGGGGGAAATTAACATTATAATACTGATTCTTACAAACCATGAACATAATATGTCCCTCCAATATCTAGAATATTTTAAATACATACTAAACCACATTTTCTGAATATTTACTATTTGCCCGGCACCATTAACACTCTACATAAATTATCTCATTTAATTGTCACAATAATGCTGAGAAGTAGGTACTAGTATTGTTTCCATTTCACAGATGGAGAAACTGAAGCTTAGCAAGATTGCCAAAGGCCACGGGTAATAAGAGGTGAGAATCCTGGCACTCTGCCTGCGAAGTCTACAGCTTTCACACTTTGTGACACAACCTCCCTGAGCTGATGGCTGAGGAATGGGTGGGTGGATGGATTATCCAAGGGAAGGTAGACTTGGAGGGAAAGTGTTCTCTACCACCAGCATCTGTCTACCTGAATACATAATTATTTATCCAAATAGCAACTGTCTAGCACTCTCGGAGGCGGATGTGGGAGGATCCCTTGAGCTCAGGAGTTCGAGACCAGCCTGAGCAAGAGAGAGACACTGTCTCTACTAAAATAGAAAAATTAGCTGGGCATCGTGGCACATAGCTGTAGTCCCAGCTACTCAGGCGGCTGAGATGGGAGGATCACTTAAGCCCAGGAGTTGGAAGTTGCTGTGAGCGAGGCTGACACCACGGCACTCTAGCCTGGGCAACAGAGTGAGACTCTGTCTCAAAAAAAAAATCCCAAAAACCAAATAGCAACTGTTTTTCTTCTCCCATTTCAGCCTTTACACAGGAAGACCCTCTAAAGAGCTGCCTGCCAGCTGCCCTTCCCCAGATCCCAGATATATTCTCAGCCAGGTAGAGCAGAGAACAGTCACTCAGCTGGTGATGCTGAGCTCATACCCTATAAGTGTGACCACACTACACAGATCTGGGTTTAGCTAGAAACCAGCCCCAATGACAATCGTGCCTGTCCCTAATCCCATGAGAGGTGAAGGAGCCATTCTGGGAGTCTGCCTACTGGGACTGAGGGTAGAGTAAGTACAGCTTTTGTGATTCTCTCTCTCTGTCCCTTGTAGGATGGCTGTCCCCGGAGGTCAAGACTGGGTCTCCTCCCTTCTCCCTCTTTACCAATGCCTGATCTCAGGATTAGTTCTGAGCCCGACTCCATGGCATCATCGGCCTCCCTCCCAGCTCCTCGCCCCCGGTCCAAGAAGCCTCTGGGCAAGATGACTGGTGAGTGGAACCAGACTCCTAGTTCTGCCCTTGTACCTGAGAGCGTTGTCCTCGTCTCTGCATGGCAAGGAGGGGGCCTGCCTGTGCAAACGCGGGGTGGGTGTCGGGGGGCTGATGAGGGGCGAAGCTCCTGACCTGCAGTGCCCGATGCTTTGTGGAGCGGGAGGAGGGGCGGCCTGCATCAGTCCAGTCTTCATCCTTGTGTGCCAGCGGTTTTCCAGGCCTGCTCAACTAATTTTCCTCGCCTGGAAACCTCTGTGCTGAGTGCTCATTTAGATCTTTGTTCCAACCATTCAGAGGGAGGAGCCAAGCAGAGAGAGAAACTATCAGTTCTCACAACACTTAATTATTTGTCAGAAGTTGGGGAAGCCGAGTTTTAACATCATTTGGAGCACTCACAATATCCCAGACACTACATTTCTCAGTTAACCTTCAACAACAACTAAAATGAACCCATTTTGCAGATGAGGAGATGGAGACATAGACTAACTTGTCTGAGGTCATACTGAAGGCCAGCTACAGATCCACAGTCAAATATGGTGCCTGCCTCCAAAGTGTGGGTTCCGAACCCCGAAGCTCTGCTTGTTGGGAGCTCTGAGCGGTACCCCTCTTCCCTGCTTTCTTGTAGCTCATGTAGTGACAATCTAGGGTTTCTCAGGCCCAAACCGATGCCAATCCTGCCGCCCTTCCCTTTCCATAATGGGTACGTCTTCCCAATTTAAATTCACCTCCCCTCAGTGCTGGAAGTGGGCTTTGGGACTAACTGATCCTTACTAGCATAGCAAAGCTCTGCGTACAGACTCACAGGTGGCTGACTAGTCAGCTCTGGTGCAAAGTTCTGCTTGAGGCGGGCCAGGGTACCAGATATCAAAGGGTCTGGAGGGCAGGGCCTTCTCTTAATCAGGGTTGGTAAAAACACTCCCACGTTAGGGTCCCAGAGTTCTCATGTACTCCCCAAACCTTCAAAGATAGAGGGAAATTTTACTCCAGTCCTTGGGGATGTACAAAAATGGCAGAGTGATAGGTCACTGCGAATAAGAAGGTGTCATTTCCCAGAGCAAGGAGACAGGCGGAGTCCTGCCGGCCCTCCGTGCACGGCAGGGCTCCTCCCCAGGGGTCAGCGGGACGGCACCAGGCCAGACACAGGCCTGAGCGGTGTGTTCTCCCCTGCAGACTGGCTCAGGCAGGCCCTGGCGAAGAAGCCCAAGAAGATGCCCGACTCCCCTGAAAGCTCCCCCAGTGACACTTTGCAGCCCACCTCCCAGGACAGCCCCCCACCCCTGGGCCTCAGTTCGGTCACGTCTCCCAGCACGCCACTGACGCTTGCGGGTGACAGCAGCAGTGGCCGCTGGAGCAAAGACTACGATGTTTGCGTGTGCCACAGTGAGGAGGACCTGGCGGCTGCCCAGGAACTGGTCTCCTACCTGGAGGGCAGCACTGCCAGCCTGCGCTGCTTCCTGCAGCTTCGGGACGCGACACCAGGCAGTGCCATCGCATCCGAGCTGTGCCAGGCACTGAGCAGTAGCCACTGCCGTGTGCTGCTCATCACGCCAGGCTTCCTTCGGGACCCCTGGTGCAAGTACCAGATGCTGCAGGCCCTGACCGAGGCCCCTGGGGCAGAGGGCTGCACCATTCCCCTGCTGTCGGGCCTGAGCAGAGCCGCCTACCCTCCTGAGCTCCGATTCATGTACTACGTGGATGGCAGGGGCCCCGACGGTGGCTTTCACCAAGTCAAGGAAGCTGTCATGCGTTGTAAGCTATGGGAGGGAGGGAGAAGAGGAAGGGGATTCAGCCGTAGCTTCTGACCTACGCCAGCTTTAGGAGACAGCCCGCAGCCAGCAGGCTAGTTGACAGCGCAGACTCTGAGAAAGAGTGGCGCGTCTGCACCCCGACTCCTTCACTCATCAGGGTGTGAGCAGTCACCTGGCAATCACTGCACCCCTCTGTGCGCCGGTTTCCTCACTGCCCATCCGGCTTCCATTACTGTGCAGTGAAAATAGCACATACACTAGATAAGTGCTCAGAACACGGCCTGGCACACGGTAAGTATTCGTACCAGGCAGGGCCTAGCTGCACATCAAGTCCTCAGTAATGATTACTAGCTAGTAGTAGCAGTAGCAGTAATGGCATTAGGTTTTCCTCACTGAGATCAGGTTGGAGATGTCCACCAAGAGCTGGGAAGGTGCCAGGAGGGACACAGGTTTAGTAAGGAAAAATGGTGTGAAATACTAGGAAAGAACTGCATGTGACAGGCACACCTGGGGAGGGGCATCATGTTGCAGTGGGCTTGGAGTAAGGTAACAGGTGAAAAGGCAGCAGAGGCAGGGCCTGTGGGGGCAAGCAGGTGCCGAGTGTGGGGAGGGCGGCAGCCCTGTGATTCTGTTTGGGCTCTTTCAGATCTGCAGACACTCAGTTGACACTTCTTACGTCATCACGGGACCCAGAAAGTTGAAGGAAAGCTGGAAATAGAGGGCCCACGCGGGGCCTCGGATTCCAGCAGACGTGGCAGAAGGTGTGAGGAGCCAGAGTCTGCGCCTGCCCATCAGGGTCCCATTACTGTGCGCTCCCCAGGAAGGCTGTGGGAGGTCAGGGACTCCCCCAAGAAAGCCATGAAGAAGCTGGGGACTCCCCAGGAAGGCCATGAAAACTCTGGGGACTCCCCAGGAAGCCCAGGAGGAAGCCAGAAGTTGGAGGTAGTGTGGATACCAGGATGGTCAGCAGCGTTCTGCCTCCTGCCAGACTGGACAGGAAGACTGGCACCCACCTTCATTTTCTTGCCCTGGAGCTGGGCACTGGTATAGACAGGTGTCCCTTCTACCTAGGCGACTCCCCTGGCTGATGAACGAGCAGCCCAGACTGTCGGCCTCAACACGGGTGGTTTTCCCGGTCGCCTGGGGAAGCCCCGAACGGGCGTCGGGAGGAAGCAACAGGCGTCAAGTCCTTCGCACTCACACGGCTGCTGTTCCCTCTCCCGAGACATCCATCGGCTACACTACATCCGTGGGAAAGACGCAGGCGGCACTGCGGGCGTTTTATTCATTGGGTAAGCGTCGCTGAGACACAACCTAGAAGCCACTCTGTGTGCGAGGATGGGAGCGAGCAGGTGGGGCAAAGAGGAGGGAAGCCAGGGCACAGGGCTCAGCCCCTTCACGGGGGACCCAGAGCCCACTGAGGCTGTGACAGCTGGGGCGTCACCAGGGTCCGGCCAGAGCCGCATCTCACCTTTAGCCGGCGGCCATGGGCAGGGGTCGGCATCTCCCTTTGGCAGGTGGCTGTGTCCCTGGCACAGGCAGGGCCCGCTCATCTGTTCTCGGTCAGTTTGCTGTGGGACTGGAATGAATTTCGCCACCTCCCCCAAGGTGTATTTTTATACCTCTTCTCTCGATTCCCCCATCGTGTCCTCTTTCACTGGAAAAAAATTACTTTTTAAATTATGAGTTATTTTGTTACAGACAAAAGGACTAAAGAATAATATAACGTGCACTCATGTGCCCCCACCAGATTAAGAAGCAAAACCTTGTCCCTGTGGTGCTCCCTTTGTGCCCCGAACCGCAGTCCCCTGACTCGCCTGACCAGAAATAGGCACTGTTCTGAATTTTGAACTTACCCTCCCGGCCCCTCTCTGCATTTACTGCGGATGTGTGCGCCCTCCCAGCACGCTGTTCGGCGTGGCCGGGGTCGCCTCGCATAAACCGCACCGTAACGTTTGCACTCTGCGGGCTCCTGCCTTTGCTCCCCGTGTCTGTGAGATTCGTCCAGGGCGGTGCCCGGCACTCCGTTAATCTGCCTTCACTCCACTCTGCAAATGCGCCGCTGGTCAGTCACAGCCTTCCACAAAGGGCGCTTTGGGTGTTTCTAGTTTTTTGTTATTAAAAGCAGTGCGCCTGTCACCATTTTTGTGCATGTTTCCATGAGCAGAACTTTCCGAGATTTAGTCTAGGTGGGGAACAGCTGGGTAGTAAAGAACAATCATCTTCAGTTTTACTAGAGGATGCCAGAGTTCCCTCCAAGTCAGTTGTGTGAATTATGTTCTTGCCATTTGTGTTTAACAGTTCCCACTTTAGAATTACGAGATTTTAAAATGTTCACTAACCGAGTGGGTGAAACTGCTATCTTATGGTCATATTTTTTCATCATTTTATGAAAAACTGTGTGTGTATTCATATTCTAAAAGGAAAAAGGTCAATAGGTCTCTGGTACACCCATCACCCAACTTCAAGAATTACCAACTCATAGCTAATCTTTTATCAACAATAACCCTACCCATGGCCTCACTGCTCGATCATTTTGGAGCACATCCCAGGCATTATTTTATTCCTGTTTAAGTATGCAATTCTCAATTAGTAGAAGTTTCTAAAAAGTATGACAATGTTGTCTTTTTCTTTTTTTTTGAAGGGGTGGGGGGCTGTGAGGAGGGGTGTTTAGTTGCCTTATTTGTTTTTGTTGAGAGAGTCTCACTCTGTCGCCCTGGGTAGAGTGTAGTGGCATCATAGCTCACTGCCACCTCCAACTCCTGGGCTCTAAGTGATCCTTCTGCCTCAGCCTCCTGAGTAGCTATAACTACAGGCATGTGCCACCATGCCTGGATAATTATTTTATTTTTTTATGGACGGGGTCTCGCTATGTTGCCCAGGCTGCTCTTGAACTCTGGACCTCAAGTGATCCTCCCACCTTGGCCTCCCAAAGTGCTGGGATTACAGGCGTGAGCCACCATGTCTGGCCAGTTTTTCATTTTAATATAAAATATTTTACCTATCACTTTGTGCTTTTTGTATCTTACTCAGGAAGTCCTTTCCCTATTCCTGTATTTTCTTCTGGAAGCGTTTTTCTTCATACTTAAGTCTTTAATTACCTGAACTTTTTGTTTGGGCTTGGTCTTATTCTTAGTTTTTATGTCAGAGACCCCATTTTTTTTCCATTTGAATAACTGTCATTTGCTGACGAGTATATCCTCTCCCCACCGATTGCGATGTCATTGCTGTCGCTTACTGCCATACTGGGGGCTGTTACTGGCTCCCTCCTCCTTCTCCCTTTGTCTGTCTGCGTGCCCCTGTGTCGGTGCCACACGGGCTCCCCCACTGCTGTTTTTTTTGTTGTTTTTTTTTTTCAGCATATTATGGGGGTACAGATGTTTAGGTTATGTATGTTGCCCTTGTCCCCTCCCCAAGTCCGAGTTTCAAATATCCCACTGCTGTTTTTAATGAGCCGTGACAGCTCGTAGGTCGCTTCTTCCCACCCTCCTTACTGACCCAAATCACTTCAACTTCTCGTTCCTGTACTTTCCCATATAAATTGTTCATTCACTTTGTCCGGTTCCAGGGAAAAGCCAGTATTTTTATTGGCCATAGGTTGGATTTATAGATTTAGTTGGAATACATGTTTTTATGATAGTCTTCCTATTCATAAAAATAGTATGTCTTCATTTGTTTATATCTTTAAATGTATTTCAATAAAGCTTTATATATTTTCCATATTGGTCATTCTTGTCTTTTACTAGATTCATTCCTTTGCATTTCGTCTTTTCTGTTGCTACGGTAAAAGTTTTTTGCTTTTTATTTTTGAGATAGGGTCTCGCTCTGTTGCCCGGGCTAGAGTATTGTGGCATCAGCCTAGCTCACAGCAACCTCACTCCTGGGCTCAAGTGATCCTCCTGCCTCAGCCTCCCGAGTAGCTGGGACTACAGGCAGGTGCCACCATACCCACCTAATTTTTTTCTATTTTTTGTAGAGACAGGGTCTTGCTGTTCCTCAGGTTGGTCTTGAACTCCTGGCCTCAAGCAGTCTTCCCGCCTCGGCCTCCCAAAGTGCTAGGATTATAGGCATGAGCCACCGTGCCCAGCCTGAAAGGTATTTTTAAATTATTTATTTTTTATCTATTACTAGTATGAAGGATTGTAATTTATTTCCATATTGATTTACTATTAAACAACATGCTCATTTATTCTATAAGACTATAGATTCTGTTGGATTTTCTATAAACAGTCATACAATTTGCAAAACAAGACTCGAGTTCCTTGTCTTTCTGTGCTTCCTAAGACCTCCAGTAAAATGCTGAAAGAAGTGACAGCAGCAGCCACCCTTGTCTCGTTCCTTATTTGAGAGGGAATGTGCCAAAATTTCTCCATCAAATGTGTTTGTTGCAGGTGTTTTGGTACATTAATTTTGACAGGTTAGAAGTTTCCTGCTGTTTCTTGTTGGCTGAGAGTTTCTTATCTTGAATGGGTTTTAAATTTAAATTTTCCACATCATCTACTGCAGTGATGTATTTTTTTCCCCTTTAAACTGTTAATGTGGTGAATAACATTAGATTTTCTAACGTTAAGCCAGTTTTACATTCCTGGTGTAAACTCAACTTGACCATGATGTATTATTATCTTTTTTATAAGTCACAGGTTTCCAGTTTGTTAACACTTTCTTTAGGATTCTTACATTTATGTTCATACATAGGATTGGCCCTTAATTGTCCATTCTTGTATTGTCACTTTCTTGTTATGTTACCAAAGTTATACCAGCTTTATAAAACAGTTGGGGAGTGGTCCTTTTTTTCCTGTTCTTTGAAGAATTTAAGCTTGGAATTAATTGTTCCTTGACTATTTGATAGATTCATCTGTAAAACCACTCGAGCCTAGCATTCTCTTTACTGTAAAATTTAAAACTACAATTTCAATGTCTTAAAGAATTATAGATCTAGTCAGATTTTCCATTTCTTCTGCAGTCAATTTGGTATAAAGTAAACAATCAGTAAAGACTACAAGACCACAGCCAGGTGTGGTAGCTCATGCCTATAATCCCAACGCTTTGGGAGGCTGAGGCAGAAGAATCACTTGAGCCCAGGAGTTCCAGGCCAGCCTGGGCAATATAGCAAGACCCTATCTCTACAAAGAAATAAGAAAAGTTAGCTAGGTGTGGTGGTGTGCACCTGTAGTCCCAGCTATTGGGGAAGCTGAGGCAGGAGGATTGCCTGAGCCCAGAAGTTCAAGGCTGCCATGAGCTATAATCATGCACTCTAGCCTGGGTGACAGAGCAAGACCCTGTCTCAGAAAAAAAAAGACTACAAGACCAGTTTAAGTAGATTTTTCAGTTTGAGTTTCCTGAATGATGTATGCAATTGTGAATCTGAAGTCTGCATGAACACTCACATGTGGTTATGAATTCTTAAGATTTTTTTTCTTCCCTCTGGAGCAAAGGCTGAGGCAATCAGGAAAGGTTTCCTAATCATTTTTTCTCCTTTAGTGGGGTAAAGGACCTGTCATTGAGGGGGTGCACCTTCAGCAGCTTCAGCTCTGTGGGAAGTTCTCTATTCCAGCTCCTCCTTGCGTAAGCCCAGATCTCATCTCCTGCGCTTTGAATCATGTGCCAGATTTCCAGAGATCAGCAATCCCCCTTAGAATAGCTTTCAGCTTCAAAATCCACTTACCACTCTACAGATTCAAGCTCCCACATCATTTTTGATTTCTGAAAATTTTAATTTCTTGAGAGCTCAGCAATGGAACTAAAAGGATGTTTTACAGTTTGCATCCGGAATGTTTAGGTATCTTGTAGCTGACTTGTTTTCAGTTTAGTCTGTCATAATGCCTGAAATGGAGTGTCTAGTCCTTCTTTATACTAAAAGAAAAGATTTGGGAGAAATTTTGAGATTCCTGGCGACTAAAGGATTGAATGCTTACAGAATAGGGCTTTATAATAAATAATCGAATACAGCATTGTCCAATAGAACTTTTAGTAATGATGAGAATGTTCTCCCTCTGTGCTAATATGATAACCACTAGTCACAAGTGGCTATTGGGCACTTGCAATGTGGCTAGTGTAACCGAAGAACTGAATTTTAAATGTGAATTAGTTTTAATCCTGTTGCTATAAAGGTTCCTTGCACTCTGCAGTCTGGTAATTTAATAGGATCTCTGGTGGCTGAGGCTTCCTATCAGCTCATCTTTTCCTGAGTCAGACTTTGCTAAGAATGGAATTCTGACTTTATATCCAGAATGACACCCATATTGATGCATCTATCACTAATGAATATATTCCTCTACAATTTTCGTACTTCTCTCTCTTGCTCATTATATTCTAGCCACATGGGCCATTCCTGTTTTTAAAAAATGTCAAGCTCATTACTACTATGGGGTCTTTGACAGCTGGTATTTACTCTGTCTAGTCTCTTTACATGGCTGCTTCCTTCTTATCATTCAAGTCTCTGCTCAAATGTCACCTTCTGAGAGGCTGTCCATGATCAGCTTATCTAAAGGGTTCCTGTACCTAGGCTCTCTCACGCTGTCCAATTTTATTCCATTACTCACACTTAATCATTATGTAAAATGTTACTTGTTTTCCTCACCCACCCCATTTGAATATGAATTTTATGAAAGGAGGCCTCCTCTGTCTTTTTCAAGACTAATAGTGCTGGCGCGTAAGAAGTAGAGGCCTAGAGAGGTTAAGTGACTTCTCCAAAGTTACACAGCTAGTTATTGTTGGGGCCAGACTTCATGGCTCTCAAATCAGCACTCTAATCATTAAAACACAGCTATTCTACTCCCTTCTCAGTAGCAAAAGAGGAAAAAAAAAAAAAATCCAGGAAATTGTCATAAGACCAGAGTCTTGGAGTCAAGTCAAGCAGGTTTTGCTACTGCCATTTGCCCTCCAGGACATTTTGTTCTAGTCTTGAATACAGTGTATAACCTCTCATTGTATATTCCCAGAAGGGGAGGAATGGATCCAGGAAATCTGTAGACAGGTGACAGATGTTTTTTGTTGAAGATAATTATTTCAGATCCTAAGTCTCCCCTAATAATGCTCTCTGCATCACAAAACAATTAGCATTCTATCCAACTCCTAATATACCCAGTCTATCCAGAAAGTATCCAGCCATGTAATATGAAACATAGAGACATTTATTAAAGAAGATACAAGAAACACTGTACACAGAACCATGACATCTTAGTCGCCTTCAAAGTAGACACCTTGGGACCTCACACAGTTCTCCCGGCATCTCTTCCATAGTTCAAAACATTTCACAAAATCCTTTGTTGGAATCGCCATCAGCTGCCTCGTCATATTTACCTGACTCTCACTGATGGTCTGAAATGTCTTCCCTTTCAAAGGTGATTTTAGTGCTGGGAAAAGCCAGAAGTCACAGGGCACCAAATCTGGGCTGTAGTGGGGCTGAGTCACATGGGTGATTGGCTGTTTCCCCAAAAAGCTCAGCACGAGATGTGATGCACGGGGTGGGTACATTGTCATGATGAAGCTGCCAATGACCAGTTGCCCATAGTTGTGGCCATTTTTGTAACGTTGCATCTCTCAACCGACGAAGAACATTGAGGTAGTACTCCTTATTAATTATTTGGCCTGGAGGAGAGCACTCCTGATGGACAACACCGTCCCAATCAAAAAACACAGTTAACATGGTCTTGATCTTGCTGCCACTGCACCACCCCTTCTTCAGGTGTGGACAACCAAGCGACTGTCATTGGAACGACTGGGCCTTTGTTTCCAGATCATAGCCGTAGACCCAGGATTCATCTCAGGTAAAGACCTTCTTGAGGAAATCTGGTTCATTGGTAGTGGTCTGAAGCAAGTCATTAGCAAATGCCACACAACGTTCCTTCTGCTGTGGTGGGACAAGCCACAGAACACACTGTGCAATGACATGTTTCATGTCAAGATCCTGCATCAAAATATCAGACACAGTAGTTTTTAGCATCCCCAGATCAGCTTCTAGTGCTTGCTCTATCAGTTGCTGGTCTTTGCTGATTGCACCTGTACGCATTCAACATTCTCAGGTGTTCTTGTTGCAGGCCTTCCAGAACGTGGATCACTTTCAAAAGATTCTCCACCATTTTGGAGGTGTTTGTGCCATTTGTTTTTTTTTTTTGAGACATTGTCTCACTCTCTTGCCCAGCCTAGAGTGCCGTGGTGTCAGCCTAGCTCACAGCAACTTCGAACCCCTAGGCTCAAGCAATTCTCCCGCCTCAGCCACCTACAGGTGCACGCCACCACGCCCAGCTAATTTTTTCTACTTTTAGTAGAGAGGGGGTCTCCCTCTTGCCCAGGCTGGTCTCCAATTCTTGAGCTCAAGCGATCCTCCCCCGGCGGCCTCCCAGAGTGCTAGGATGACAGGCGTGAGCCACCGTGCCCGGTTCGTGCCACACTTTTATTTGTGTTGCACTCATTGCACCGTCTCCAGAAGCCTTCTGAATCATCTGAATAGTTTCCTCGGAGGAATGTTCAAGCTTAATGCAAAATTTAATGCAGATTCAGTTGCTCCACTCGGTCACTGTGAGTGCGACAGCCGCACAGTACGCATGCTCACTCAGCGGTGTCTAGCGCCCCACTGAACAGCACAGCGAAGGCGCCATTGTTCACACAGGCGCATTCCAGTTCGCTTTCCTTGGCTGCCAGGTTACAGTGATGTCACGCAAACCGTTGTTAACAACGGCGAGATATTTCTGAACAGACCTTCTATGTTTCTGGTAGAAATAGTCCAAAAATCAAACTGTCATTAACTCATGGTGCACTTTGTTACAGACAAAAAAACTGACAAAACTCCATCTTGTTGCTAATATTGAAAACTGCAAAAAATGTCCCAAACCCATTAGATCTGTCTGAAAAAATAAAACACTGGCAAAAATAATGTATGGCTGACTAAAACTTGATGTAAGTCTCAAATCTTCTTGCCAAAATTTAGATCTGTCAACACCAAGGAAAATCCAGCTAGCCAGAAACAATGGCAACAAAAAAAAAACTTACAAAAGGAAAAATAACAAGTAAAACTTTTATATGGCCAAAAAAAGAAAAGAAACCCTGACAGATGAATCGTACTGCAACTCACAGCACCCACCTCACGCAGGGTGGAAATGCCGGCAAGTTGGACACAGGAGGTGGAAGCTTCCAGTCGGGAAGCATAGCAGTAGGTGATGGAAACGTTATCTCTGGCTCTGTTCGCTCACCTTTCTTTTGAGCAAAAATGTTTATAAAGAAAAGAATTGATCGCAGTGAAAATTTCTGTAAATAACGAAAATAGGAGTACAATGGAAAAGGTTTACGTGCTCGCTGTAACAAAACAAGCGCCCCAAGAATAAAATGGGCTCACAGATTGGTTTCAGAAACGCTGCTTCCGGGATAACCGGTCAACGCTGGTGTACCCGTGATAAAAACGTCAGCATTCAGACGAGGCGTCCAGCACCCTCACACCGGCGTGGCTGGCGGACCCCTGCGCCGCGCACCCGCCTCTCGCCCGCCGCCTCAGGGACTCGCCGCCTTCTTTCGTCCCCTCGGGCCGGCCAGCGCCTCGGCCCGGGCGGTAACCCGGACGACAACCCGGACGACAGGCGCCCCCTGCAGGTCGGCGGCCCCGCGCCCCGAGGCGCGCAGAAAGCCGGCGGGAGCGGGCGCGCGAAGCACGCCGGGAGGCGGCCTGGCGCGCAGGCGCACCCCTCCTCCGGGCAGAATGGCGGATGCGGCGCCGCAACCCGGCAAGAGGAAGCGCGAGCAGCAAGAGGACGCGGAGGCGGCGGAGGCCCCCGGCCCAGAGGAGAGGGGAGCCGGCGTTGGGAATGGTACCTCTGCCCCTGTCCGCCTGCCGTTCTCCGGCTTTAGAGTGCAGAAAGTGCTCAGGGAGTCTGCGCGGGACAAAGTCATTTTCCTGCACGGGAAGGTACCACTCGGCGACCCCGGGGGGCACGCGGGGATCTCCTTGGAGGCGAATCTGCGGATCTCGGCTGGAGAATGCCACATTACTCGAGGGAGGCGGGGAGCACCACTAGAATGCATGGGGAGGGGTAAGAGGCGACCAGATTGCCCGTGGTATTAAGGGAATAAACATCTAATTTTTCCCTCACTGGAAATGTCTGCTAATAATCGTAGAATGTATTGCAGATCACGTGTTAAATTCTCCAATCCATGCATCGTCATTCATTCAATACGTAAAGGGACTAGAACCCAGTAAATGTTGTTGGATTCCCTGCTCGTCCCGACATAGAGACTGCAGGAGATACGATCCCTACTTTAAGCGACTTCAGCCCTAACAGGAGACAGTGTATTAAATTGTTACTTCGGCTCCACACATGCGCATGAAAGCCAGGCTCCGATCGAGGCTTGGGGATGTGGAGATGAGAGTTACCATCCCTGATCTGCAAGACTGCAGAACATCTCCCGGGGAGACAGATGCACACAGCCGGCTCTAACACCGCCTGCTCAGCCCTCTGGCAGGGGCTGAGGAGAGACGAAGACCATCCCAGGCACTAGTGAGGGGGCCTAACCAGGGCAGGCCTGGAGCTTTCCCAGGCTAGGAACAGGAATTCTCTCACCTTTGGGGAGATTGGGGGGACCTGGGCTAGGCCTCCATGTCTCTCTCTGTGTCTCTTGTTTTTTGCAAGGTTCTGTCTGGTGTTCTCAGCCCCACCTGTCTTCAGTGTGCAGCACCTGCTGAGGTTGTTAGCCATGAGAGCCTTCCAGCTAGGAGTTGGTTGGGAGACTCAGATTCTAGTTCCTGTTTCAGCACTGAACATGTGACCTTGGGCAAGTCACTTGATATCTCAAGACCTCAGTTTTTTCATCTTTTCTTCTAAAACGGGGAGAATTTGATGGAAATCTTGTAAGCCTAAAATAAAAGCTGAGAAGCTTAGCATCTTTTGGAAGAAAAGTGTGAGAGCTGGCCGGGCATGGTGGCTCACGCCTGTCATCCTAGCACTCTGGGAGGCCGAGGCGGGCGGATTGAGCTCAGGAGTTCGAGACCAGCCTGAGCAACAGCGAGACCCCGTCTCTACTAAAAATAGAAAGAAATTAGCCAAACGACTAAAAACAGAAAAAATTAGCTGGACATGGTGATGCTGCCTGTTGTCCTAGCTACCTGGGAGGCCAAGGCATGAGGATCCCTTCAGCCCAGGAGTGTGAGGTTGCTGTGAGCTAGGCTGACGCCACGGCACTCACTCTAGCCCGGGCAAAAGAGTGAGACTCTGTCTCAAAAAAAAAAAAAAAAAGTGTGAGAGCGGCCACAAGGATTTGGGTTGACATACCGTCCCTAAGAGAAGAAACATGAGTGCCATTAGCTAGACTTCCCCAGAGGGAAGACTGCAGGGAAGGAAATCCCAAGTGCTGGGATTTCAGAAGCTTCTGCCTTTCCTCTCTGGGCCTCACCTGTGGCTCTGCCCCTGAGCACGCTGATGATGCCTCTGCCCACAGGTGAATGAGGCCTTGAGGGATGGGGATGGAGAGGATGCCATTGTCATCCTGGAGAAGACACCATTTCAGGTAGAACAGGTGGCCCAGCTCCTGACCGGCAGCCCCGAGCTCCATTTGCAGTTCTCCAATGATATCTACAGCACCTATCACCTGTTCCCTCCAAGACAACTGAATGGTGAGCAAGTGGTGGCCAAGGTGGCTGCCTGTGGGGAGAATGGGATGTTAGGGAATGAGGGGGTGTAGCGGCCAGAGTCTCCATACAGTAGTTCTCCATGAAGATGGGGGGATTTTTCCCGCAGGGGACATTTGGCAATCTCTGAAGACATTTTTGGTTGTTAGAACTGGGGATGGGGTGGGGCAGAGGGCACGTGGGTGCTCCTGGCATCTAGTGGGTAGAGGCCAGGGATTCTGCTAAACTTTCTACAGTGCACAGGACAGGCCCCCACAACAAAGACGTAATGTCAAGGTTGAGAAACCCTGTTGTGGTGTAGTGTGTTTTGGGGAGAGAGTGTGATTCATGGGATAGAATAATAGATTCATCTACTAATTGAATGAAAGTAATTTTCAACACTTACTAAACCCTTACTATTGTGCTAGCCACCATTCCAAGTAGTCTACATGTATTACCACATTTAATCCTCAAAACAGCCCTATTGTGAGAGGACTTTACAGGTGGGGAAACAGGTTGGGGAGGTGGTTTTTAATTTTTGTTTTTTTTAGAGACAGGTCTCGCTCTGTTGCTCAGGCTAGAGTGCAGTGGCATCATTGTAGCTCACTGCAGCCTTGAACTCTGGCTCAAGCAATACTCTTGCCTCAGCCTCCTGAGTAACTGTGACTACAGGCCTGCACTACTATGCCTGACTAGGTTTTTTTTTTTTTTTTTTGGAGACAGAGTCTCACTCTGTTGCCGGGGCTAGAGTGCTGTGGCGTCAGCCTAGCTCCCAACAACCTCAAACTCCTGGGCTCAAGTGTTCCTCCTGCCTGAGCCTCACGAGTAGCTGGGACTACAAGCATGCGCCACCATGCCTGGCTAATTTTTTATATATATTTTTAGTTGTCCAGCTAATTTCTTTCTATTTTTTTTTTTAGTACAGACGGAGGTCTTGCTCTTGCTCAGGCTGGTCTCCAACTCCTGAGCTCAAACAATCCTCCCACCTCGGCCTCCCAGAGTCCTAGGATTATAGGCGTGAGCCACTGCGCCTGGCCCTGGCTAATTTTTTTGAGAAATGTTGTAGGGTTAGAGTCTTGCTGTGTTGCTCAGGCTGATCTCATATTCCTGGCTTCAACCAATCTTCCTGCCTGGGCCTCCCAAAATGCTGGGATTATAGGCAGTGAACCACCAGCCTAGCTGGAAACAGGTTTTGAAAGGTTAAGTAAGGTGTACAAAACCGTATAGCCAGTAGGTGGCAGGAAAACTAAGGTCTTTCAGTAGACTGGGATCTTGCCCACCACTCTTACATAGCAAGGGCCAACCAGTGTGCTGGGTGTTGCAGAGATCAGTCACTTCCCTGAAGGTGCCTGCTTCCTGGTGTGGGAGACAAATAGTGTGATCTAGGGAGACGGGCTTGAGAAGGGTAGGAACTCATGGGTTAAAAGGCAGAGATTTATCTTCGATTACACTTATTTTTTAATTTATTAAAAAGAAGGAAAATATTCCATGCCAAAAGCCAGGCATGGCATGTGTGTGTTTTCTCTGGATGGTTAGATTTTGTAGGCAGCTTTGCTGGAGTGAGGCTGGTTGACCTTAAAGGTTCCTTCCAACCAGGAAGTTCTGGGCTCTGTGGCATCCTTCTGTCTTCTTGTTTGCCCTTGAGCATTTAAGAACAGTTTGGCTTTACAGATATCCTGCTGCATGGTCTTCCGATAGATAGTCTTCCCTAAACCCCATGAAAGGGTGCTATTGTCTTTCAGAAATATATGTGGACACTTATTTGATGATGAGGCAAGCAAACCTGTCACAACTTAAAGCAAAACAGCCTGGCCCTCCACTGAAAGCGAGCCAGGTTGATCGGTTCACGTTGATGGAAACGGGCAGCTGTATTTACCTTCTCAGACGCTGACATTCGAGCAAATATACCCTCGGCACAGGTGGCAGCAGCACGACAGCAGGCACTGTAGCCAAACTCAGCTTGGGGTGGTCCCCAAACTGCAGGCTGTGGGCCGTTATTTTGCTGCCACACTCTTTCCCACACCTGCCCCAGTCCCTCTGCTCACCCTCCGCACACTTGGCCAAAATTCAGACGGTTCTGCTCTACAGGACAACCCTGTGGAATTCCCCGGCTTTCCTGTTTGCTCTGTGTCCCCAGGACTTCTGTAGCGCTGCACGCCAGTGGTAGTGGTCCTTGCCCTCTTTCTGCTTATGTTGTTTTGTTCCAGGCTCAACACTGAAAGAGACATTCAGCGATTGGTTCACCACTGGTCCTTTTTCCCACTTAGAACTCCAAATGTCTCCAGAACCCCGTCCCCAGGACCAGCCCCAGTCACCTGGAAGCCTCAGAGATTGGCTCATCTTTTCCTGCCTTCTTACTTAGCATGTAATTGTCCCATGGCATCCGTCGGGGGTTGGTTCCAGGACCCCCTGCTGATACCCAAATCCAGGATGCTCAAGTTCCTTATGTAAAATGTTGTAGTATTTGCATATAACCTACACACATCCTCCTCCTGTATACTAAATCGTCTCTCGATTTACTACCTAAGTACAATGCAAATGCTATGTGAATAGTTGTTGTGCTATATTGTTTAGGGAATAATGACAAGAAAAAATACCTGTACATGTTGCAGTACAGATGCAACCGTCTGTCCTTTTCCCGCATATTTTTGGTCCGTGGTCGGTTGAATCCACAGTTGCGGAACCCGCAGGTACAGAGGGCCAGCTGTACACGCAGTGCCTTGCACTCTTACTCTGCCTCCCCAGACCAGGCATGGTGATTTGGAAGTCACAACAGTTTGCTTAAGGGCCTGGTCCTCGTCTCTCCCTTTTTTAGCTAAACACCTATCCCTGGGTGATATTTTAAATTAGGGCTGGCAAACTTTTTCTGTAAAGAACCAAAGAGTAAATATTTTAGGCTCTGTCAGGCACAAATGGTCTCTGTCTCTTTTTCTTCTCCATCTTCTCCCCTCTTCCTTCCTTCTCTTTCGTTTTCTTTCTCTCAGCCCCTGTAAAAATGAAAATATCACTCTTAGCTTGCTGGTTATACACACACAAGACATAAGCCACATCTGACCTCCTGGCCATAGTTTGTTAACCCCTCTTCCAGATTTTTTGCCATTCAAAGTGGGATCTGTGGGCCAGCAATATGGGCACCAGCTGGAAGCTTGTGAGAAACAATCTCAGGCCCCACTCCGGACTGCGGAATCAGAGTCTGCATTTTGGCAAAAGCTCCTGGTGAGCCATATGCACTGGGCTTTGAGAGGCACTGGGCTTTAAAAATAGACAGTCTGTGTGCTGGTGACACCACCTTTATTTCCCCTGACCTCTCCAAGAACTCCAGGCTTGTATTGCAATAAACTTCTACTCTATATCTCCGTTTGGAGGTCTCATAGGTACCTCAAAGGTGAGATTTGAGAACGTATTCAAAAGCACAAGGCCGGGCAGGGTGGTTCACACCCGTAATCGCAGGACTTCGGAAGGCCAGTGTGGGAGGATCGCTGGAGGCTGGAGTTCGAGACCAGCCTGAGTAACATTGAGACACCGTCTCTACCCAAAAAAAATTAGCCAAGTCTGGTGGTGTGCACCTGTAGTTCACACTACTCAGGAGGCCCTGGAGTTCAAGGCTGTGATGAGTTATGATTGTGCCCCTGACTCAAGCCTGGGTGTCAGAGCGAGACCCTGTCTCTGAAATAAAATAAAAGCACTTAGCACATATTAAGTAGTGGCTGCTTTATTATTCCGATGTGCTGGGCCCTATTCTAGGTAGTATAGCTTCAGAGGTGAATAAGCTGGCACCCCTGCCCTCAGTCTTGTCCGAGGTAGAGGAACAAGTTATCATGCAAAGAGGGAGGTAAAAAGAGATTTGGCCTGGTTATAAGGGGCAGAGTTCCACGAAGGTCGGAGCCATGTCAGACCGTATTAGGTGCTCGATAAGTGAACGCTGAGGAAGGAACCCACAGACTGACCCGTCTGCAGATTGTTTCCCGTGGGCCGGGTGTTCCCCAGCCACGGGGTGGCAGCGTTGCCGAAGGATCCCTGTGGACCACCGGCCGGGGCCTTCTCAGGGCTCCTCTCAGCATCACCAGCTCAACGCTGCCCCCCAGGGGCCTTCAGGTGCAGGCCCTGCAGCCTCGGCCCTCTGCACCCTTGCTGGGCTGCCCTTGGAGTGTTTCTGCTGTCCTGGCTGTCTCTCCAGACCTCCTCAGAATGCCGCCTGCCCAGGGAGCTCCCACCCTCGTTTCTGAGCTGGCTGCTCTCCAGGACGCAGCAGAAATTACGTGCTCGTGTGATTTCTTCCGGTATTTCTTCAGTCGCTGGCAAATTTCTTCTTTTCCAGTCTGAAGGTTTTGTAGCCTCCTCATTCGCCTCCCCCTCCACATTCTCAGTTGACCACAAGACGCTGCTCTTGTGAGCCACTCCCGGCTCCTCACCCACGTGACGTAATGGAGAGAGCATGAGCCTTGGGAGTTGGACGTGCCTGGGTTCTGTCCTGGCGCTAGCACTTTCCAGTGGTGTGTGCGGGGGCAGCGTTGCGCCGTCCTGAGTTCGAAGGCAGTGCAGGGGTTAAGAGCAGAGCTCGGGTTGGAATCCTGGCTTTGCCATTTACTAACCGTGAGGACCTGGGATGCTTCTTCATCCATTTAGCAAATGTGAAGTGCCAGCTACTCTGGTGGACGTGAGGAACGTGTTGGTGAATGTGACAGATGTCATCCCTGTCTTCGGAGTTCCAGCGGGGAAGGCAGACAGCAGACACGCAAGCAGATGTCTGAGAGGGAGAGGGGCTGCTCAGACCAGGGCTCCAGGCGGGCTCTCTGCGGCAGAGATGGCACCCAAGCTGAGACCCGAAGGATGGGAAGGAACCAGCCATGCCGAGAGCTGGTGAGAGGTGTGGGGAGAATGTTCTGGGCTGAGGAAACAGCACATGTCCTAGGGAAGGAAAGAGGACCAGAAAGGAGGCCATTGTGCTGGGAGCATGGGGCGAGGTGGTGGCCAGGCGTGTGGCACAGGTAAGTTGAGGAAGTAGCTTCAGCTATTTTCTCTGTTAAGTTAGGTTAGTAACTGAACATATCTCCGTGGGACAGTTGTGAAATAGATAAGGAAGTGTTTTACAACGTCCTCTAGCCTCCGCCCGCAGTGAGAGATGCATTTCATATTATGGTCCGGTATGCATAAACGAATATACGTGAATATGAGTGAAACAAAAGTTTCGCAAAACAGTGCTTACCCTTACATTATGGGGTACTCTCTAGTATTTTCTGTCTGTTTCTAGTCTTACCTGTTTTCTGTTTTAAACGCTGCTCTTAACCTCCTAAACTGACTTCGTGGCCATGGTAACAGGTCAGGACCCATTGAGCGAAGGTATATAAACCACTTAGCACAGCAGCCAGCGTATAGTCTGTATCCAAAAAGTGTTACTATTGTGTTGCCTGTTAGTGTTTTTCTACCTTTCAAATTATATGAGCCTCAAATGGAACAATACACGTAACGTGGAAAAGTGACTGGCCCTGCCCATGGGTAGGTTTCCTTTCTTCTTTCTGTTGCCGTGTGGCACATGCGAGGAACTAATGGCCGGACAGCTGGCATCTGAGCACTTCTTTTGTCCCTCCAGGCCTGGCAGAGCCGGTGTCTCCTCCTCCACCTCAGCTGACACCCTGTGGCCTATCAGTGGAGCCCTTTCATTGAAGTCTGTTCCCTCTCACCTGGGGAAGAAGGGAGCAGAGAGGAGGGAGAGTGGTGTGACTCAAATCCAGGCTGCTGCTAAAAAGGCCAATTGTTTTCTCCGATGTGAAGTAGGAGGTGGAATCTCAGGTTCAAAAGAGGAGATGGCATCTGTGTGTGAGGCCAGGGTGGGGAACAGAGGGATCCTGGGAATCATGTCTGGTTGCAGAGAACTCCTAGTGCTTGAGCTCCAGGCCAGCGTTTTCTGCCCCGTGTTCCTTGCAGAGGCAGAATCCAGACCTCCTGATGGAGGGGTGAGGACTTGTCTGGAAGGAGCATTTTAAAAAACTAGCCATTCCCTGAAGAGTTTTCCTGGTAGCATTGTTAAAGATAGAACAAACTAGAAACAGTCAACAGCAGAATAGATAGATAAACGGAGGTGTATTTCTGCTACCTCTCTTAAAATGGCACTGAAAATGAACTGCAGTTGCTCACATCAATGAACGATGAATTTCACCATGTCTAACAAAAAAAGCAAAACACAGAATACACACAGTGTGATTCCGAAGATATAGAGTTGAAAACAAGCAGAACTAAGGAATATACTGCTTAGGGATGCATACATACACCGTAAGACTATGAAGGTAAAAAAGAAACGATTAACCCCCAAATCAGGAAGATGATTATCCCTCATGAGGGCAGGGCAGAGAGACTGTCAAAAATTCTAGTTCTATTTCTTGAACTATGTGTTCTGTGCATGTGTATTATTTTTATTTTATTTTAGGTCTTTTTTTTTTTTGAGATAGTGTCTCACCCTGTTGCCCAGGCTGGAGTACACTCACCCAATCATAGCTCACTGTAGCCTCGAACTCCTGGGCTCAAGTGATCCTCCCTCTTTGGCCTCCCAAAGTGCTAGGATTACAGGCATGACCGTTTCTGGCCTGATTTTAGGTTCTTTAAGTGGTACGTGTTTTATATACACACCCCTTTGTTTTATATGTACAGTGTATTTCCTAATCGAAAGTTAAGACAAACTGGCAAGTCCTTAGATGGACTTAGAATGTTCTCCCGTGAATTTGCAGGTCTCCATCCTCATTCTCAAGTTTGGTTTTTAGTTGCTGAAAGTGAAGGTGTTCGGTTTCAGCCTCCTCCTTCTGGGTTTTGGGAATTATCAGACTTTCATTTCTGAGTGCATCCTCTTCTCTGGGCAGCGGCGTGGCTGAGCCAGACCCTTTTCTCCCTAGCATTTGGTGGGGGTGTCATCTCCAGGATGATGCCAGCCGTAGCAGAACAGGGCAGTGTATGCAAGACCTACAGCAACTGGAAGAGAACCAGGGAATTGGGTACCAGGCTCTGTGGGTGCCTCTCTGGCACAGATTGGCACAGGCCTCTCACCCATTCCCCAAGGGCAGCCCTCCCGTTGCAGCTGAGCTGAGGGACAAGAGTTCTCTGGACAGTGAACAACAGGGAAGGCCTTGCCAGCTAGGTCTCCGCCAGGACACCCCCAGAATGACATGGCCATCTAACATGAGAAATACTGCAGGCTTGTGGCCAGCAGGCAACACCAGAGGAAGTCACTGAATTGCTGAGACTCAGTTTCCCTGAATGAAAAATGAGAAATCAAATAGCTGGCTAGACTACCTCAGGAGGTTTCTTTATCATACGAGGTCATGGAATCATTTATCTCAGGTTTTATTAGTAAATGGCTCTTAAGTAGTACTGTTCATCAGAATTGCTGAATGAGCTTTGTCAAATACAGAATCTGGACCTACAGAATTAGAGTCCCTGGGTCAGGCCAGGGCATTTATCAAAGTCGTATAATCACACAGTCAGATAATCAAATAGCAACAAAAGGCTTATAATGGACAGGAACAGGCTCTTGTACTGCTCCGTGCTACCCTGGTCCTGCTTCCCAGAACAGCCGTTGTTAAGAACATTTCTGGGGTTAGTGCTTCTGGTGGTTTCCTCCAGACACTTAAGTGAATAACATGCTTATACAACTCTTTCTTAATTTACTACATTTCAATATTAACAATTCTCTCCAGTGAAAGTATACTTCCATCCTCCTCACTCTCCTCTCCTCCCAATTTTTAATGTTTATGTGTCTTTTTATTGCCTTGGGAGCCCTCAACACGGGACGTGATCGGCGCCTCTAGCCTCCCCCACCTTTCTGTTCTTTGCCGTCTCCCGGCTACTGTCACCGTGCTTTTGTTTCACGTTGTCACGCTGTGTGCTGTGCGTGAGTATAAGGAAGTCTTTTGTGCTTTGTGAGTCGATTCTAAGTTGAACCAGTAAGCGGTGTTTACATGGTGGGGGTCATATTAACACTTGCAGCACGCTCAAGCAGAGGCCTAGGATTGTAGTTCCTTTTCCACCTGCCCAGCGTGTGATCTCCTTGCCCCCTGCAAAAGTGTTTCTGCTGTCTCTGTCAAGTGGATTCTCTTTGCTTACATTCCAACAATCCCTCCAAATCATGCTGCATTTCAGTTCGTTTCATATTTGAATCATTATTTTATCAGCTTTTACTTTTCCGTGGAGTTTTTGGGTGCCTCGTTTTTTATTGTGGTTAAAAGAATGGTGTACCTTTACTCTTTGCTCTTGAAATTATCCAGCCACTTAGTTTGATAATCCATTACCTGACGTCTTCTTCCTTGTTAACATTGTTTCCAGAAAGCTCTTTGCTGCTTCTCCAGTCTGGACAAGTGATTGTTTAAGCATGCTGTGTAGCTCTCAAGCTGAGCCTTCATTTCACAACTTTTCTGGGATAAATCCACTGTTTTCTGGATTCTATGTCTTTTTTTTTCTTGTTTTACTCTCTCGGTTAGCTAAAGCACATTCTTTTTTTTTTTTTTTGATACAGAGTCTCACTCTGTTGCCCGGGCTAGAGTGCCTTGGCGTCAGCCTAGCTCACAGCAACCTCAAACTCCTGGGCTCAGGCGATCCTCCTGCCTCAGCCTCGCGAGTAGCTGGGACTACAGGCATGTACCACCATGCCCAGCTAATTTTTTCTATATGTTTTTAGTTGTCCAGCCCATTTCTTTCTATATATATTTTTTTTTTTAGTAGAGATGAGGTCTCACTCTTGCTCAGGCTGCTCTCAAACTCCTGACCTAGAGCGATCCTCCCACCTCGGCCTCCCAGAGTGCTGGGACTACAGGCATGCGCCACCATGCCCGGCTAATTTCTTTTCCTATATATTTCTAGTTGTCCAGCTAATTTCTTTCTATTTTTTTAGTAGAAATGGGGGTCTTGCTCTTGCTCAGACTGGTTTTGAACTCCTGAGCTCAAACGATCCACCCACCTTGGCCTACCAGAGTGCTAGGATTACAGGCGTGAGCCACCTCGCCTGGCCCCTAAAGCACATTCTTAAGCACTTTCTCAGAAAGAATAGTGGAAGGAAATTTTGGATCCTTTTTTTTTTTTTTTTTGGCTTGCACTTTTGATTGATAGTTTAACTGAATACAGAATTTAAATTTATATACCTTCAAAACATTAAAGACATTGATCTGTTGACATAAAGCATCTGTCGTTGCTAGTAAGTTATCTGATGTCAGTTTGATTCTCATTTCCTTGTAGGTAACTTGGGATTTTTTTGTTTTTGCTTTATTTTCTTCTTTGGAGGTGTACAGTATGCTCTCTTCATCTTTGGTGTCCTGTAACTTTGCGAGGCTGTGTATAGGTTGGGTTTTTTCCCCTTATTCAGTGCTCTGGGTACTCTTGGGCCCTTTAAATTTAAAGTCTTGTGGCGTTCTTCTGTTCTGAACATTTTTTCCCGTTATCTCTTTGATAAGTTCCTTCCCTCCATTTCCCATATTTCCTCTTGCTGGAAATCCTATTAGTTGTTAGACTTCCAGGTTGATCCTACGTGCCTCTCTGTTCTCTCTCTTTTTCCATCTGTGTCTTTTCTTCTACAGTCTGGAAGATCACCTTCACTTTGTCTTCCAGACCTCCTAGGGGAAGTGTTAATTTGGCAATCGTATTTTTAATTCTCTCTCTTACTCTGATTATTTCATTCTCACAGCATTTTGCTCTTGTTTCACAGAACCTAAATGGGGTTGACTTTTCCTGACACACTAGTGTGTCGTTGTTAAAATTATCTCCTAGCTGCCAAATTATTCCATTTCCTCTGGGATCTGGTTCCAGTTCTTTATCTTGGTCATTCTTTTTCAGGCTCTGGTTTTGCCGCAATGTCTAGGCATTCATGTTGGCTCATTCATATTTGAAAATGAAGCACCAGGCCAGTATTCCAGGGGGCTCATGCAGGTTTTGTCCACTGTCGCATTGGTAGGGCTGTTTCCACCATACGCCTCTCTGAAGTGGGTAGCTGCCGTGGTGCTGTGTGGATGGGGTGGGCTTTTTGACTGGCAGGCTTTGTGTAAGGTGTGCGATTTGGCAGCCTGGGGGCGCCACACCTACCCTCCCTCCCAAAGGGGGAGTAACATTAGATATAGAGACTCTATGTGGCCTGCAAAGCCTAAAATATTCACTGTCTGGCTTTTTACAGACAACTTTAGCAGCCCTGCTCTAGTCCATTGGCTTAATGTTTTGGGAGGCCGCTCTTCTGATTCGTCTGGCATTAAGTGCCTGCCCCTGGGTTGAAGGCGTAACAGTGGACGGAGCCAGCCAGTGCAGCTGTTCTGTAGACAGCCCGTTAGTTGATTCCGTTTTCCAGCCTGGCTTCCCCTCCTGTCCTCTGCAACCTGTTAGCTGGAGCAAGCGTCCATCTTGCGTCCCTGTGGCAAGCCTGGCAGTGCCCTCCATGGAGGCCGTTGTGTGCTCCAGGCTGCAGCTTCCTCCAATGTCGTTTCATCCTCTTACACGCTGCCTTCTGCTTCCTAACTTGCAGAATTGTAGTCTCTCATTGGCTGCTTCCTTCCCCCTCCTGTTCTCGGCACTGTTATGGTTTTCTTTCTTTTCCTACTTCATTGCTGCCACTGCTGTGGTTTTTGCAGTGGTCTGGCAGCCACCGTTAAATAGGAGTTGGGCTCCTTCTACGTGTCTAGATGTGCTGGGTGAGGCCTCTGTAGGTGTCAGGAGCTAAGACCACAGAGGAGTTGCCCCATTGCAGCTACACCAGCTAGAGCTGGTGTTTGCAAGCTGAGACAGACACTTCAGTTTCTGCCAAACTCTTGTGCACAGAGAGCTTCCCGGATGCTCATTCACGGTGGGTGCAGGTGTGAATCAGACATGGCCAGGTCCACCAGGTTGTCACATCCCTTTTTGACCTAGCATTTCCACCTCCAGGCATCTGGCCTAGACAGTGCTCATACATGTGCATAAAATGTTCACTGCAGCAGTCCTCTGTGGGGAGTGGTTAGTAAGCCATGGTGTGTGCGCACCACGGGCTGCTGCAGTTGTTCCAGAGAGGAGGAAGAAGATGTGTGGACTGTCACGGGAGAACTCAGATCATCCATAAAGGATCAGCCCACTGTGCTCAATGAAAAGACCTTTATTAAAAAAAAAATGCCTTTGTATGCTTATGTTCCTGTTTATGTAGACTCATTAACAAAAAGACTGGAATGAAGAACACCCAACTATTAGCAGTGTTTACCTCGATAAAAAGGGCTGGCAGGTTAGACTTTTGAATTATTTGAGAACATATTCATGTGTTGCTTGGATAGATAGACATTTTAGGATGTTAACTCCTCACCACACAGACAAAACAAAAAAGCAAGTCAAAAGATGAGCCAAGTCAAAGGATGGCCCTGGGTGGAGCCCCTCAGTTCGTCAGTACTACAAAGCCCCAAGCCGTGTGTACCCCAACTCTGATTGATGCCCACGAGATGCTAATGAAGAGCAGGTGGCCAGGCACAGTGGCGTGTGCCTGCAGTCCCCAGCTACTCAGGAGGCTGAGGCAGGAGGATTGCTTGAGCCTAGAAGTTCAAGGCTGCAGTGCACTAGGATCGAGCCTCTGAATAGCCACTGCACGCCAGCCTGGGCAACATAGCAAGACCCCCATCTACCCTTTAATATTTAAAAATATAAAGAGTATGCACATGGGGAACTGGCAGGCTGGTGCAGAGGAAGCAGCTCTTATCAGGAGGGGTACGAGGCCCCCTGGGTGGGTGATGAGGAGGATGAAAAATGGAAAAGGGTGGTCCAGGTGAGGATGACGTGCAAACAAAGCCTTGGACAAAACCGGAGAGTGAGCAGTCAGTGGCCAGGCCCGGCAACGAGGTGTTGTTAACGGCACAGGGGAAAGGTGAGTGAGCCCACAAGAGTCTCTTCACTCCTTTGGCATCAGCAATTGAGGCCACCTAAAGATGGCAGGTTTCATTTCTCCTTCCCCCCCCCCCCCCCCCGGGAGCTTCACAACTCAGCAAGCGAAGGCCCCCTCTGGGGCTTGGAACAGCAGTGGGCTAACAGCAAATGGGAAGATTTCAAGATGGAAAGGTCCGTGCCACCTGAATCAAATTCTTGCCCCAGGCCGGGCGCGGTGGCTCACACCTGTAATCCTAGCACACTGGGAGGCCAAGGCCGGAGGATCGTTTGAGTTCAGAAGTTCGAGACCAGCCTGAGCAAGAGCAAGACCCCGTCTCTACTAAAAAAATAGACAGAAATTAGCTGGACAACTAAAAATATATATAGCAAAAATTAGCTGGGCATGGTGGCACTTGCCTGTAGTTCCAGCTACTCAGGAGGCTGAGGCAGAAGGATTGCTTGAGCCCAGGAGTTTGAGGCTGCTGTGAGCTAGGCTGATGCCATGGCACTCTAGCCTGGGCAACAGAGTGAGACTCTGTCTCAAACAAACAAAAAAAAAATTCTTGCCCCGAGTCTTGGCTCTGTACTTTCTCTTGGCTGTCTGATTGGCCCACGCCCCCTCCCCCACCACTTCAGCGCAAGAGCCCTTGGGTGCTGCCTTCCCCATTCCCCCAGCTCCTCCCTTCAGCCAGCCGAGAGCACAGGCCCTCTTACTCAGTTCTCCGTTTAGACCCATGGCTTCCATGAGGCTGGGAGAAGCCATTGTATTCAGAGCCTGTTTAGAAATGAGTGGATCCTGGGCTACTGAGATGTGGCCACCACCACGAGACCAGTGTTCTCTTTCTCCCTCTGTCTCTCTCCAGTGGGGAGAGGTCCCAAGACTGTGGCAATCTTGAGGCTCAAGTCAACAGAAAAGTCAGCTTACTCAGGACCAGTGGACAAAGGCTCGTTACCCATGGGGTGGCTGGTCCCAGCTCATTGCTTGGCCCTGGGTGCGGATGGTAGCCAGAGGCTCTGCTGTCGGCTCCTGATACGTGCTTCTCAGTGAGGCCCGGGCTTCTCTCAGTAGGGGATTGATCCTGTGCCTTTGGCTGCCTCCTTTCCTACCACGTATGCAGTATGGCCGTGTCCCCTGATACTGCATTGAGACTGGTTTCCCGTGCTCCTTTCAGGGCGAACTAAGGAAGTACCATACCTTCAGGCAGTGAGTTGAGAGAGGCCGTATTTTGGCGTGTTCAGTCTAACAGCTCTTGTGGTCTTGTCTACTCAATCCCACCATAGTTTCCTCCTGAGTAGGGGTGTGGGTGGGGGTCACAGCTCTAAGGCCAGGACTGTCACGCAGCAGCTCCCTAATCTCGTCGCACATCAGCTCGTGATCTTTCTGCCCACGTAGAAGTTGGCGCGGTGCCGTACTGCAGTAGCATTCCCTCCCTAAGGGGCCACTCTGTGCATTAGAGCCCAGGTCTCCCCGGCCACCCCGGGGGCTGCATTCCGAGTTACCAGATTTGCTGGGGGCCAGGAGGCACTGGTGTTGCCGCCAGATCCTGCCGCCTCCCTTCCATCCCTCCCTCCTAGACTTCAGAGGACTCGAGAGAGGGAGGGAAGGAGCTGAGCCTGTCAGATCTAGGGTCTTGCTAAAGTCAGCGTCTGCGTCTCCTCTGCCTGTAACGGTAGTTCTGTGCTTTCAGAGACAGATAATTGGTGGTTAGAGGCTTGCTGTGGAGTGGTCAAAGCTTCTGACAGGATCCTGACCACACCCTGCAGCATTGTTTATCCTGGATGTGGAGTCTCTCCAGGCCTCCTGAGCACTTCCAGCGTCCCTGTCTAGTGGATGGTGAATACCCCCTCTGCCTCTGGCCTGGTCTCCCAGTTGCCACATGGCCAGGGCCGAGGAGGGCCTTGCCTAGCCAGGGGACATCCCATAGAGGAGGGAGGAAAATGCAGATCCATGAGGCTCTCCCCGCTGGCCTCTGTCCCTTGCAGGCCTCCTCCAGGAGTGGTTTGACCGTGCGCCTCACCAGTGCCGGCTGTCGGACCCTTCCCTGGCTGGCTCTGCTTGACTCCCATGGAAGGGGTGTGAAGGTGGGCTTCACACTCGGATCATGCTTCGCCTTTGCTTCTCCCCTGCTCTCTGGGGCCTGCACATCTGGGTCAAATAAGTTAAACTGGCTCATCTTAATGAAGGGAGAGCAAAGCCACAGACTGAGCCATGGAAATGACCTCATCGTGTAGGAGCCATCGGCAGCGGCTGGAAGGCAGTCTTGTTTGAACATGTGTATGGGAAGGAGAGCAGACTGTCTGTGGTTTTCATTTTCATGTTTCATGTGTAGCAGCATTTTCCTGGGGATTTGGCTAAGCTAGCTTTGGCAGGGAGCAGAGAGAGGCAGCTGCTCTTAAGTTTCTTCCGGATAGCCCTGCCTCCCACCTCTGAGAGCATTTGGGCTTTTGTGTCCAGGCAGGGGACATGGGTAGCTTTTCTTACTGGAGAAAACCTTGCAGGAGATCATCAGGGTGTTGATGGACAAGACAGAGCTGTCCTAGCCAGGGGCACACCGGCCTGTGTGTCTGAACTGTAGAGAAAAGGAACGTGTGCACAGGGCCACTGTTCAGTTGGGAGGCATCGGTATGACCGTTGCTGTGCTAGAACATTCCTGTAGATAAGGAGCTGCTACCCGAGCTCCATGAGGGCCTGAAACACCACCACCAGGTCTGGCTCTGGGGCCCCGCCCCTATGCCGTCCTCCTCATGATCTAACACTGTCATACTTGGTGGGGAGGTGGGGACGGTGCCACAGACGGAAGTCAGAACAGCCATTGTTTCCTGCTGTGCTCCGGTCGGCCGGGGGCAGGGTCCTCTCCAGTCCCTCTGTCCCCCAGACCTGTTCTCCCACAGCGTCTGCCCACAGCCAATCCTCAGACAGCCTCCGGCGCCGAGGGGAGAGGCTCTCCTTCCTTGCCCTTCCAGGAAGCATCACAGAGAGCACACTCTGACCTACCTCCGACACCCCCGGTCTGCGGCCTCAATCGCTCTGCCGTCTCATCACGCCTGTGGTTTTGCTGAGGGCTGTCGAAGTGTCTCCAGGAAGGGTTGGAACTCTTCGTGTTTCCCCTGATAGGGCTGCTTTTGGAAAACATGGCTGTGGCACAGGTTTCTTAGGAAAAAGGCCCCAAAGAGGGTGGCCCGATGGAATAGGGAAGGGAGTATTGCGTAGAGGAGCCAGACTGCCTAGGTTCAAATCCCAGCTCCACCACGTAACAGCTGTGTGACCTTGGGCAGATGAACCTCTCTGGGGCTCAGTTTTAAGGAGTGGCTTAGTTTTCTGTTTTCAATATGTTTGTTACACAAGTGATCCCTACTTGTTTTAGAAAACATACAAAAATTTTAAAATTATAGTTACAAATAACTCTACCACCTGGAGATAATCTCTCTTAACACCTCAGAGTATGCCCTTTCAGACTCTTCCGTGTGGGCTAGGTGTATGCGGCTGCATGTGTGTGCGCGCTTTGAAACGGCGTTGTGATATGGGTCCTGTTCTCCAGGCTGGGGGGAGTACTGGGGGGGCCTGGTCCGTGTCAGGTGCTGTCCAGGCACTGCACACACAGCGTGCACAACAAAGCAGCTCTTCCGCAAGCTCGAGGAGGAGACAGACCTTAGAGAACAAGCAAACAAATACATCCAATGGCAACGAGCAGCTAAGAGGAAAGTGAAGCATTGCTAAGCAGACAGCACAGGGGTGTGGCTTCCGGCTCAGAGGGGCAGTTTGAATGCCCACCTGCTTCCTTGACAGCCCCCCTGACAATGACATTAAAGGAATAGCCTTGAAAACATTAAGCCATAAAGATTGTAAGGAAGGGAGAGGCGACATTTCCAAATCTAGGGTGCAAAGGGAGGAGGGGTAACTGGCTTAGCAGACCTGAGAGGAGAGCTGAGACAGCAGTCCCTGAGTCTGCTTTCCCACTTCCCTCACCCAGCGGGAGAGTCGAGGGTGAAACAGGGTCTGCAAGAGATTCTAGGCGAGGCCAGGGCACCGGAGAGGTGAGAGGATGTTTACATCAGTTTCTGTGTTGATGTGGCCCCCGCCCAGCTGCTGCCCGTCCTCACCCCTGGGAATACTGTCAGGCAAGCTTCCGTCTCCATGTGTGAAGCTGGATGTCATCCATGGGGATCTGACCCGCCCGAGAGAAGACCTGAGCTCTGGGGGTTCTGCAGTGCAAAGGAAGAGCCTGACCACCCTAACGAGAAGCTCCGGGTGACCACATCTATGTCCACAGAACCACCTATCAGCCTTGTAGTATTCCTTTTTTTTTTTGAGACAGGGTCTCATCCTGGCTAGAGCGCAGTGGTGTGGTCGTAGCTCACTGCAACCTTGAACTCCTGGGCTCAAGCGATCCTCCTGCCGCAGCCTCTGCAGTAGCTGGGACTGCAGGCGCACCCCCACTCTGAGCTGATTTTGTACCGACGGGGGGTCTCACTGTTTACCCAGGCTGCTCTTAAAACTCCAGGCCTCAGGCGATTTTCCCGCCCTGGCCTCCCGAAGTGCTGGGATTGCAGCATTCGCCACTATACCCGACCCCTCCTCTTAACTATGAAGGAGTGGACGGGCAAGGGTGGCCAGACTTCTGAGTAGAGCCTCAGTTGAAAAAGAAAAGACAAGAAAAAGGAAGGACAGGAAAGAAACTTGGAGGGGCCAGAAATCATGTGGGGAAAAGAAATTTTAAGAGCTATCATTAGTCTCAGAGATTATGATATATAGGATGCATAAGAACAAGATACCATCCAAAAGGAATTTTTAAAAGCTCTCAGAAATGAAAAATACAGTAGAAATGAGCAGATGGTGCCCTCAAGTCAGCTTGCTAGGCAGTGCTTGGCGGAGAACCTGGGTAGGTTGTCAAGCCTCATCCGCTGGCCTGCGGTGGGCAGGGACCGGGCCACCCCATGGAGCTGCAGGGGGACCTGGGCACCACATGGTGCTGTGGGACCTCAGGGGCCACTCCAGGCACTGCGCCTCAGTTTCCTAGTGTGTAATACGGGACCATAAAAATACCCACCTCATGCTGCTCATGAGGAGTAAATGATACTTTTTTTGAAACTCTTTTGAAAAAAAATCTTAATCCTACAGAAAAGTTGTGAGACTAGTTCAAAGAACTCCCTTATAAAAGCCCTTCACCTAATGATAACGTTTTGCCACATCTGCTTTTTCTCTCTCCACATAAACATAACGATAATAATGGATATAAAAAAGGGGAAAATGATCAGTTTCAGGAAGTTTCACCTTCATACGAAACTTGTGTGACGCGGAGTCCGTCACTCTGCTGGTTGTCAGAATGTCTTCAGAGCAGAGCCCCGCCCCGCCCAGCCCCTTCAGTCCTGTAGTCTGAAGCAGTTCCTCGGCCGTTTTTGTCTTTCCTAACTTTGACATTTTTGTAGCATTATAAAGCTGCTTGTTCTGTCGAATGCCCCTGGATTTGGGTTCGCCGGTATTTCCTTGTGATTAGATTGCGGTTGTGCGTTTTTGGCCAGAATGCCACCTCCCGTAAGGACGCACACGATGTCAACTCCTGCTGCGTGGTGGAGGTGGTGGCCTTTTGCTGCTGGAGAGCTACTTGTTTTCCCTTTTCAGTTAATAACTAATCTGTAGGGAGGTATTTTTGAGACTGTGCATGTGTATCCTGTTCCCTGACATATTTTTACCTGATGATTCAATTGTACATTGAATATGGACTCTTGATGACTCCTGAAGTTCAGCTGCAGGTGAACATCATGACTGGCATTTAGATAAACATTGGAGTTCATTTTTTGGCTGCCAGTGTGAAACTTAGCATTGAGAAATATACTGGTTTTTATCAAAGAGTTTTATTTCATTTGGAACAAAAATTCTCTTCCTGGGTTTAAAGTCTGAAAAGGCCAGATTCATTTATTCATTTGTTCAGTAAAAATTTGTTGCATGCTTATCATGGGCCAGGCACTATTCCAGGTGCTGGGGATAAATGGTGAAAAAACAAAAAACCCAGCAAACCTGGACCACATCCCTGTCTCCCTGGAGGTTACCCTCCAACGGGGCGGGGAGTCGGGCAGCCAGTCGCCATGTCAGTGTTGGGCAGAGAAAAGTGGAGAAAAGCAAGTGGTCAAGGAGGTTGAGGCCAGGAGGTCAGGGCTGCTGTTGGACCAGGGCTGTGTGAGCCTCAGGTGCTGACCTCAGACCTGAAGGAGGCGAGGACCAGCCTGGGCTCCGGGGTGGGGGGGCTGCCAGCAGCAGGAGCAGCTGGTGCGCGGCGCAGACGGGGCTTGCGCCTGGTGTGGGCTCCTGGGACGGTGAGGAGTCTGTGGCTGGCGAAGGGGTGGACCGTGAGGGCCGCCGGCAAGGGCCAGCCTGGCCTGGCTGGGGCTTCTGGTGGTGATCCCAGAGAGACCGGGCCCCTCAGGTGTGACTGGCTCTCGGGAGTGGGGAGTGGGCCCTGGCAGTGCCATGGGGGACCCCATGTCCAGGCAGGGCCTTCTCAGGAAAGGAGGAAGGACGGCAGGAAGGAGCAGTTGGAAAATAGATGCCTTGGACAGGGCAGGCGGCAGGGGCCGGCGTGGCGAGATGCTTTCTCTCCCGCAGCCCGGTGGCCGGGCAGGTCTTGGACAAGCCTCGGCAGACCCAGAGGCTTCAGGTCCGGAGCAGCCAGGGAGCCCCAGGCTGTGAGCCGGCCTGCGTGTCCGTCCCAGGGAGCTGCCGCTCTCCCCACTGCCCAAACCAGGCGCCCGAGGCAACAGTGAGAGTGAGGGAAAGGCTGCCTGGATCTTTCCATCTGCTGACTCGCTGAATTCTCTCACTAGCCCTCGTAAGACACGTACTGCTGTTATCATCCCCAGGTTGTACAGGTGAGGTGACTGAAGCAACAGAGAGGGTCAGTCACTTGCCCAGGGTTACACAGCTAGTACGTGCAGAGCTGGGATTTGCACCCAGGCTGATGGGCTCCGAAATCTGTCCTCATCCACCAAGCTGTACTGCAGATGCCACGGGATTTTCCTCGAATCCACCGCATGGGCCAAGGCGGCACCATTCGATCTATTTGAGGCAGTCTCCTGCCTCTTGAGATCTTGGAGTACCTGACCTCTGACCTCTGGCCTATGACCTCGGGCTGTTTCGAAGCCGTCTTCAGAGCAGGGCTCCCCTGCCCAGCTCAGCACTCAGTCCGGTCCCTTCAGTCGCGTCTCCTGAGTCCTGTAGTCCGAAGCAGTTCCTCACCCTTTCTTTGTCTTTCCTGATTTTGACATTTTTGAAGCATCATAAAGCTGCTTGTTCTGTTGAATGCCCCTGGATTTGGGTTCGCTGGTATTTCCTCGTGATTAGATTGTGGTTGTGTGTTTTTGGCCAGAATGCCACATCCAGTGAGAAGTGAGGAACTGTGTTTTTTGCCTGCTGCCCAGCGGGGTGTGAGGGAGCCTCGCACCTCCCTTCAGGGTCAGATTCGGGGAGTCCGAGGGGCACCTCCCGTGATCCAGATGACGTGTTTTGTTTAATGTTAACAACAACTTCGCTGTGAGTCAGATTCGATGGCCACCCTGTAACAAGCGAGGAAACTGAGACTTGAAGACAGTCAGCCTCCCAGCAATCGGGAAGCTGAGGCGAGAGAATCCCTTGAGCCCAGGAGTTTGAGGCTGCAGAGAGCTGTCACAATGCCACTGCACTCCAGCCCGGGTGACAGAGCCGCTGTTTCTCAAAGGAAAGAAAGTCACATGCCCCAGAGGACACAGCCAGTAAGGGGGGTCATACGGCCAACTCAGGGCCAGCGTCTGTCTCCCCACCGTGTGCATGGCCTCCCAGAGCTGACGGACTGGGACGTTTGACACTCACCAAAGTCACGCACTTGGGATGTCAGCTTTGTGCATCCCACTGGCAGGCTGCAGTGTTGCAAGAGCACTGACTTTGGGGTGAGAAGTCCTGAGTTCAGTCTTGCCTCGGCCACATCTCACAGATGTGCCTGGCTGAGTCCTTCAATCCTGCCGGCCCTTTCACTTACCCATGAAAGGGGGATTGAAACCTCCTGTGTCCTCAGGCCAAACACGAAAGTGTAGGTGGGTGGTTCTTAGCTGGGTCTTGACGTATGTAGGTGCGTGTGCGAGTTTCCTGAGGTGTTAAAATGCACTTCCTGGGCTTCTGCTCTCTCTTGGGCTTCCCTGGGAGAGTATGTCTGAGCCTTGGGTAAGGGAGTCAGAGAGGGGACCATAGGTCTTCTGAGAAACATTCCAGCTGAGTTCGAAACACCATGTTCCTATCCTATCCCTAAGGTCTATCCTGAAGCACTGTATATAAATGTTAGAGTAATAACAGTTGTACCAGATGTCATTAAAAATAAGAGAAAGGACTTAACCAAAGCCAGGTGGCGTTGGACCAGGACACTAGCCTAGAGGCTGTTTAGGAAAACTGCAAGATGTCCTTCTGATTAAAACCGTGGTTCTCACCTGGGAAAAATTTTGTCCCCCAGGGGACATTTGCAATGTCTGGAGACATTTTTGGTTGTCACACTGAGGGGAAGGTACTACTACCATCCAGGCAGAGCCCAGGGATGCCGCTGAACACCCCGCAGTGCACAGGACAGCCCCACAGCAAGGAGTTGTCCAGGCCAAGTGCCGATGGTGCCGAGGTCGGTGAGCCCTGGGTTGGCGCAGCCAGCACTTAGGTACGCTGCTGTGTGCCAGACACTGTGCTCCACAGGTGTGTAGCCTGCTTAGTCCTCCCAGCCCTGCGACACAGGAGCCATCACCATCCACTTGGCAGGTGGCGAAGGAGGGATACAGGGAGGGTAAGTAGTGGACCACGGGGTCCCACTCAGACTAAGGAGCAGGCAGAGCCAGGACTCGAACTCGGATGTTCCGGTTCCAAAGTCCATGCCTTGAGCCTCATTAGAGGGGCTGCTTGACTTTAAACCACATTTTCAGCTTTGGGTCCAGAAAGCCACATACCTAGAAATTTGGCACGTGAGAAGAGTGAGAGACTTTTCATTCCTGTGCCCGGAAAATGGACAGAGAAGGGTTGGGGTTCGCGTGATGAAGGGCCCAGAGACCCATTGGCGAAAACCTGTGTTCCAGCTTCTAAGCGTGGCTCAGCCCAGCTCATGAATGAAATGGCACCAGGCACCTCGTGGGAGTGGATCGTGGGTGCATGGAACCTCTTGGCCTCTGGCTGCCCTCAGGGAGCAGAGCCGGGCAGGGGTCATCTCCACCGTGGTGCCTGCGGCGTGGAGAGTGGTGTTGCCTCCCAGTCCCAGCTGTGCCGTGTCGTTGCAGATGTGAAGACGACTGTGGTTTACCCTGCAACAGAGAAACACCTGCAGAAGTACTTGCGCCAGGACCTCCGCCTGATCCGAGAGACGGGAGAGGACTACAGGAATGTTACCTTGCCCCACCTGGAGTCCCAGAGCCTCAGCATCCAGGTGACTGGCCGCATGTCTCAGACGCTGCTGTGGCCAGCGTCTTCTTCCCACGAGCATGCTTTGGGGTCCACCAGAGGCCGGGTGCTGTACTAGGAGGGGGCACAGCAGACACCCCTGCCTCGCGGAGCCCATCCGTGCACTGTCAGACGGCGCACAGGTGTATGAGGGACTGTGCGGTCTGTGAGATTGCGTGTGTGGTGACAGGCAGACAGGGTAAGTGGGGAGGCCTGGGTGGGTGGTCACAGAAAGCTTCATGGACAAGGGACTTGACCCTAGTCCCCCTCCCCGGCCCCCGAGGTGCCCGGGCATGCCACGGAGGCTCTCTAGACTCTCAGAGCAGTCCAGCCCACTGGAGGGATTTGCATCTGCTCCTGACACAGCCTCAGAATGACTGGGCCCTTGCTCGGGGACTGTGGGTGGTGAGACACTGATGCTGACTTAGGCTGCCCCGGCCGGGCTCCTGTTCCTGGTGTCACCTGCCTCAAACCAGCCTGCAGGAGCCGAGTCTCAGAGGGAAAACTTCCCTCACTCGCTCCCCGCTGCATTCCTTCCACAGAAGGCAGGCCCCTGCTGTCCCTGGGGGTTTGGTGCAGGGCTTCCTCGCAGTTGGCAGAGGCTTCTGACCGGGCCAGATGCAAGGCCGTTTAGCTCAGAGATCTGACTCCTCCTTGGGCCTATGCCCAGCGCCAGCCAGAGCCTCTGCCTGGAATTGGCCCCGTGTGAATACTCACAGTTAAATATGATTGATGCTCATTAATGAGTCGTTTCCTTGCCCACTCGCTGACTCACTGGTTCCTTCTTTGTATCGCTCACTCGTTCTCTCTGAGCGTTTCTGTCTTGCTCTCCCCAAGATTCAGGTCACCGTGGTGGAGAGTATCCTGTATGGGAAGCTCACAGCCATGCCTCCCTGGCCCAGGAGGGAGGCGGCTGGGTGTGCGGGCACTGCAGGGTGAACTGTACTTAGGAAACGAGGCTGGCGGGCCCAGGGAATGACACTTCCATTCTGTGGGAGGCCCTTGTGCCGTCAGCCTTTCCCCCACCCAGCTATCAGCCGTTGCACAGGGTACCTCTGGCACAGACGGGAAAGGAACTATGTCTCCATCTGCTTAGATGGCTTCTGCTGTTCTCCTGGAACATGTGTTCTGTGCTAGTTGTATATATCTGGAATTCAAGACAAGAAGCCCTAATATTGTTGGTGTGAGTCATGTATGTGCCTTACTATACACCATTCTGCGGTTCCACTTGGAGAAGAATGCAACAAAAACTTTACTACTCTTCCGACTCCTTATCGACAGGAGCATTCATATGCTCTTTCTTGGCTGTTTCTAGCAGGTTAGCGAGCTGTCAGCATAACTGGCAATAGTCATTATATTTGTTGAGCATCTCTGGTGTCCCAGGCCCTGTGATAACGGGATAAACACTGGGGTGGTTTGTACAAGCTGCAGTGGCGATGCAGAGGGACAGTGACCAGCTCAGATGCTGGGGGCTTCACAGGGAAGGGACCTTCCTTTTGGGCCTTAAGGGAAAACCGAAGTTTAGCAGGTGGTTGAGGCAGAGAGAGGAGCAAGTCCAGAGGCACAGAGAGCTGGACTCATCTGACGCAGGACTGGGGGAGCTGCAGACGTTTGGTGTGACTGGGGCTTGGGGTGCTGGCGCGTCAGAGACGGCACAGGGAAGGCAGGCAGAGGCTGGGAGGAGGAGTGCGGACCTTGTCCAGGAGGCCAGGAGTTCCCGAACCTTGCTGATCATCAGGACTGCCTGGGGAGAGTCTTGCAAATACAGACCGTGGGCTCTATTCCCTGTCTGCTGACTCCTACCCTTCAGAGAGAGGAGCTGGGAAATGTGCATTTTTAAAAGATTTCTTTGGGCCAGGCACAGTGGCTCACACCTGTGACCCCAGCACTTTGGAGGCCATGGTGGGAGAATCGCTTGAGGCCAAGAGTTTGACACCAGCCTGGTCAACATAGTGAAACCCCTTCTATACAAAAAAATTTTTAAAAATTAGATAGGCATGGTGGCACGCACCTGTAATCCCAGCTACTTGGGATGCTGAGGCTGTACTGAGCTATGATTGTGCTACTGCACTCCAGCCTGGGCAACAGAGTGAGACCCTGTCTCTTAAAAAAACAAAGCAAACAAACAAAAAACCAAACAGCTCTCATATTTCTAATGATCATCAGATCTGAGACCGATCGCCAAAGGCAGCGGGGGCCCCCTGAACAGTTCTAAGCATGCGGACAGCGTGGTCAGAGTAGAGGAATCAGCTGGGGCAGGTTAAAGCAGCAGCAGGAAGACCGAGAACCAGCGTGGGTCTGAGCCGGAGGAGGGACCTGAGGGAGTGTCAAGAGCAGTTCGAGAGGTGGGTCTTCCCCGGGCTGGTGGCTCAGAGCCTGGGTGACGAGTGCGTGGCAGGGTCATTCATGCAGCAGCACAGGGGACCTGGACACAGCAGTGGGTTTACGTGGAAGACAGTTCAGTTTGGGATTTATTGAGCACTTAGCAGGTGCCAAGAGCTGCTCTGAGCATTTTGCATTTATCGTTTATTCTTCACAGCAGCCCTGTGAAGACGGGACTCAGAGCCAGCCAGTCTGACCCCAGCGTCTGTGCTCTTAGCTGGCAACACTGTTTGGCTTCTCAAATTTGAGGTACTTGCAACTGCCCCGTCAAAGTGCCTAGTAAAACGCAGTAGGACGTTGGCTCCAGAGCCTTCAGCACCGTGCAGTCAGAAATGTCCGTCTGGGAGGCATCCAGTCGGGGTCAGCCTTGGCTGGTGTCCACCTTCTCAGTGTGACGTCGTCCTGCCCTGACCTCACTGCCTGGAGAACGTGGCTGACGGCTCCTCCCCGCTAGGGCGTCGTTGAAACTGAGAGGTGCCGTGTATCACGTGCCTGCAGTTGTTCCCAGCACGGAGTACTGCTGGGATGGTGGCCACCGTCCTCCACACCCAGGTAGCCATGCGTGGAGCAGGCACAGAGCCTGGCTGGAGGAGAGGGGAAGGCAGAGAACCGCGCAGGGCAGGGGAGGTGAGGAGGGAGGGGCGGGATGTCGCACGGGGCGGCAGGAGAGGTGGGGGCCAAGGGGGCCGCCAGGGTCACCTGCTGCGAAGAAGTCCAGCCAGCTGTGTTCCGGAAAGCGGCTGGTGTCACCTGGGCTTACTTTCAGGTGTCGGCACTCTGCATTACCCAGCGCTCTGTGATTTCCGTGGATTGTGTGCCCTTGTTCTCCTCCCTTTCTTGTCTGGGCTTCTGGCCTTGAGACTTCCTGCAGACGCTGGTCCCTGCCCCTCCCCCAGAGGCCTGTCCTGGAGCAGGACTCCTGAGTGGCTGGGAGCTGCATGGACCTCTGCTTTCTCCTCACCTGCAAAGTGGGGACAGTGGGCGTAGCTGCCTCACAGGGTTGCTGTGGCACCTTGAGCGGCAGACACAGAGCAAGACCACCTGATGGTCAGCACACCTCCCTGCGCTCCTCATCCTCCAGCCGTGCTCTCCTTTCTTCTCGTGCCCCTCCTTTGCCTCTCTCTTCCTGTCCCCAGCCGATCTCGTAATGGCTCCAGCAAACCGTTGTCTTCCTCACCTCGTGTCGGAGCTGTTCAAGCGCTGCGCCACTGTGGGCTCTGCCAGGCAATTCTGCTGCTGTTCTCACTGAAACCCTCACCACAGCCCTTGAGTGGGCGTTTGAGCCCCGTTTTACACAGGAGGAGGCAGTCGCTTGCCCAGGGTGACAGCTGGTCAGCTGTGGAGCTGGGAACTGGTTCAGTCCTTTGATCCCAGTTGGAGGTGGGTGCTCCCTCTCTGCGGGCAAGGGCACCAGGGCTCTCTGTGGGCAGTGCCAGCTCCCTCACTCCTCTTTATTTCTGGGATCCTTCAGGTCAGCTTCCAGCTGGCTTTTCCTCCAGCAGCACACTCCCAGGAGATTTCAGATCAGAGAGGAAATACCTGCTGGTTTTGCTGGATCATGCGTTGCTCTGGCCCCAGTGCCGTATGAGGAAGCAACTGCTGGGTGTCCTCCAGAACCCTCCCAGGAAGCGGCCCCGCCAGACTTCTTGGGAAGGGCCTCTTTTGTGTTGGGTGGAGCACATTGTGACCAGCCCGTGGGTGTTGTCAGGGTCTGGAGCCCCTCTGCACTGAAATGCCTCCTCCAGTTGGGTAGTTGCAGGAGACCTAGAGGCCCAGACAGTCCTAGGCAGATGCGCTCTGCTCCCTCTCGCTCTGTCCCAGCTGAGAGCCAAGGATGCAGTGCGGTGTGCTCAGCCCTCCAGGCTCGGGGTATGAGGTGTGCAGACCCTAAGCCCGTGCCCCAGCACCTGGCCATTGGTGATGCTGCCTGTGCCGGCCCTTCTGGGAGTGGGAGGAGGACGATGACAGCCTGCTTGTGTCGGTTCCGTGGCCTCCCTCTCTGGGCTTCCCCCTCCCCCATCAGTGAGCCTGGAGGCCCTTCTGACTGAGGAGGAAGGGGCAGAATTGCGACCCCAGCCACTCCCCACTTTCTGGTTTTCCAGTAAGTTTCTCTCTCGGATGTAGGGCAGAGAGTTCCTTGTCCTGGAAGGGATTTGTGTTTCCAAAGGGCTCCCATAGCCGGGGTAAGCAGAGAAGAGCTGGAGGTTCCTGGGTGTATGAGCTTGAGCCCAGGGGCCTTCTCAGCCTGACCTGTAACCTCCCAACTGCAGATGGGCTGTCCAGGCTGTCGCTGCAAAGGGATGTCCTTGGGGTCCATGCAGGGCCTGGCCAGGGTCCTCCGAAGACTGTCAGTAGCAGCCAATCAAAGGGTGGCACAGCCCAGAAGCCCTGGGTTGCCGTGAAAGGTCTCAGTGAAGTCACTGGCTGCACATCTCCCTGTGGCTTTCGATTCTGCGTTGTGAGGCGGGGCCCGGGGCTACTGCGCGTGCTGACACTCTGGCGTCTGCAGCCACTCCAGGCGGGCCCAGGTGCTGAGCCCAGCACTACTGAGAATCCCGGGAGGGCGGGAAACCCACACACATTAAGTTCTAGAACCACAGGCTTTCGCTGCCTTGGCAAAGGAGCTGGCTCCCTTTGCAGAAGGAGACCGTGGTGTCCTCGGCCTCCTGACCTTTCTTTGCTGTGTCGTCCTAAATGAGGTGAAACAAGATCCATGGAGACAACTTCCCCCCAAGTGCCGTGGGCAGTGGAGGAGGTCACTGCTGTCAGAGCGGAGGCAGACCAGGCCTGTGAGGCCACCACACGGCGTGTACCCCCTGCTGAGCAGGAAAAGCCTGAAGATCCTGGCCCCGTCTGAGCTGCAGAGGCCCTTGTGTGACTGCGGTGGCTGAGTGGCCGCTGTGGTGGGAGAGGGATGATCGCTTCTGGACGCCCAAGAGCAGATGCTTGGGCACAGGACGGCCTGAATGTAGATTCCCTGAGCTTAGTGACCTTTTTTGGCTTGGTCATCCTTCCTGGAGAGGCCAGAGAGCTCACCTAGCCCGGTTTGGGGTGTCTCCCAAGAGGCTGTAAGTGGGTTTGTAAACCGTCTCTCTCCCCCTCCTTCCAGTGGGTGTATAACATTCTTGACAAGAAGGCCGAAGCAGACCGGATTGTTTTCGAGAACCCAGATCCCTCTGACGGCTTTGTCCTCATCCCTGACCTCAAGTGGAACCAACAGCAGGTAAAGATGTGCTGGACCTCTGGTCTCTGACCACCTGCTCCCAGGTGCTGGCCCTCCTCTGGCTGGCCCTTTTCCTCACATTGACCTCTGTCTCTGAGCAGATTATAACTGACCAACAAGGGTGGCCTGAGCTCTCCACGGTGACAGAGCGCACACCTGACATACACAGTGCTTTTGCTTTACTAATCAGTTCAAAGCCCTTTCCAGCTCTCTTCCTACCGAGAGGTGAAATGGGCACTGTTTGCGCCCACGACTACGGGGCGTTCCTTAACCAGCCAGATGGCATGGGGCTCCTGCTTTGCTTCCTGCAGCACCTGGAGCCCTCAGATGGGGTATTTGCATCTCTCCGTCCCCCGGACACTAGCAGACCTGGGCAGGCCCATGTTAAAGAACTGGAAGGCAGGAACCATGGCGACCAACCCAAGGAGTCCCCTGCAAAGCCCGAGCAGCAGAGCAGGTTCCAGCCGTCCAGACTTCCGCTCGAGCCTCGCGGCTCCTCATTCCCTGTCCTGCAAGCACCCTGCCTCCCCTCACCTTCCAAGGAGGCCGGTCTCAGACACTCACAGTACCTTTCTCCAGTCTCTGTAGCCACTACCCCCTGTTCACTCTCCTGCCCACCCCCAGTGTTACCACTCACCATCACCTCTTTTGTACCCTGATGGTGTCAGAAACTGTCATGCCCTGACAGGCTCAGAACCAGCCAGAGCTTCTGGTCACAGGATGCTGTTCACACCGTGCCCTGCAACAGGAGAGGGGCCAGGATGAGGTGGCAGCCACGTTTTCTCTCTGCTACATAATAGGATGTGTTCTGGCCATTCTAAAATATTCGCAGGTCCCTGGAGTACAAAGTCTTCCTTATGCTTGGAAAAGGAAATAGTCATCCTACTCTAGTCCATCTGGAAAACTCTTATTCACTCTTTAAAACTCAGGTCTGAGCACCTTCTCAGAAACAATTTTCCTGACTTTTCAACAAGAAGAGTTAAGTAGTCTTCCCTCTATCTTTTTTATTTCCTTTTTTTTTGAGACAGGGTCTCACTCTGTTGCCTGGGCTAGAGTGCTGTGGCGTCAGCTTAGCTCACAGCAACCTCAAACTCCTGGGCTCAAGCGATCCTCCTGCCTCAGCCTCCCGAGTAGCTGGGACTGCAGGCATGCGCCACCATGCCCAGCTGATTTTTTCTATATATATATTTTAATTGTCCAGCTAATTTCTTTCTATTTTCGGTAGAGACGGGGTCTCGCTCCGCTCAGGCTGGTCTTGAACTCCTGAGCTCAAACGATCCACCCACCTTGGCCTACCAGAGTGTTAGGATTATAGGCATGAGCCACCATGCCCGGCCTCTTTCTTATTTCTTACAGGTCTAGTTTATTCACGCACATGGCACGAGTGCGCACAGTACGGAGGACGTACGGTGAACATTCCCTCACCTCCACATTCCTCCATCTGCCTTCCCCAGAAACAACTGTCTCTTTGCCCCGCCTTCCAGGGGTGCTTTTGTGTCTGGGAGTGTTGGGAGCAGATAAACGTCCTCTCTGCCAGGTTCGCTCTTGGAGTAACCTAGGCTCAGAATTGCTCCTCTACTATAGGTGGGCCCGTCTGGATTCCATGCCCCTCACATGGACTGTCACATAGACAGAGGTGGCTGTATCTCCATGGACACCCTCCTTCCTGCTTTCCCAGTTGTGGCTGCCCTTGAGGCCTTTAGTTTGATTTGGCGATTTTAGGGCTGCCATGCCCTTTCTCCACTGCCGAGAAAGGGACGGCTGAGGGCCTGTGGTTGGGGTGAGGGGATGGGATTTCGGCTCAGAGTCACACAAGTGAACACACATTGCTGATCTCTTGACAAGCAGCTCATGGCAGTTCCTGAACGTGGCCCAAGGGGTGGTAGGGAATTTGAAGGGAGTTTCCAGAAGTTGCAGCGTTAAGGGATGATTTCTTAGAGCCAAATAAGATCAAAGAGGATGGCTCCCCACGTGGGATGCTACAGTGAGAGAGGCTAAGAGAACACCTGGCCTGCTCTCCCCTTGCCCGCAGCTCATCCCTGCCTGTGCCACCTCCAGGCTGTGGGGGAGGGAGCCAGGACTGGCTCTGGAGGCATTTGAAGAGTTGGACAAGGCCCAGAGGGAGGACCGAATGGAGGCTCTGCAAATTTCCATGTGTCTCCTCGGGCAGCCCTGCAGCCGGAGAGCCTGAGATGAGGCCGAGGCCGAAGCCTGGGTTGTAGGAGGTGGGACCCATCATTCATGAGAATCCCAGCAGGGCGGTGGGGTGCGGGGTGGGAGGAGCACCTGCCTTGCAAGACTCTTGAAGGTCGAATAGCAGCCTGAAGGCCATGGAGGGACAAAGAAAGATGGCCTTGTCCATCTCCGTCCCAGAAGCCCTAAACGCATGTGAGCCCACAGCACTGAAAACAGAAATCCGTCGTCCTTATGACCCAGTGCTGGCAGACTCTGCCTTGCCTGCCAGTGGAACTGCTCTCTCTCTGTCTTCTCTAAGACAGGAAAGGCTTCAGGAACTGCACTGGGCTCCCAGCCAGATGGCTGGAATTTCTTGCCCTTGGGTCTGTGAATGGGCCAGCTTAAATGTCAGACTTTGCTTAATAGCAGTAAGGTGTGGTTCTTCTTAACCTTTGCTTACTTCTTACTTGGCTTTTGGTGGTGCCATATTCCAGGGTCTCGAATCCTTGACTGGTGACAGCACTGAACTCGATAGCTCCCTTAGCAATAGGCTATGTATCCAGCAGGAAGACAGGCCAGCCTGGGCCTCTGTTCTTTGTCTTTGGGCTGGGGAAGGACTGAGGAGCGGGAGGTGCCCTGGCATTTGCTTTGAGAAGCTTTCCTAGCCACTTTGAATCTCCTGCCATTTGTTCTAGAAGTTACTGTCCCCAAACTGGTGGCTCTGAATTAAAGAGACTCTTTATTCCTTTGTCCATCCCTCTGTCCAGCAGATGGTGACCCCTGTGTGCCAGACACTAGGCGTCCCCAGAGGCCTCCCGTTTTCAGTTCTCTTAAGAGATCACCTGTGTGTTCTTTTTCATTTCTTATAGGTCTAGCTTATTCACGCACATGGCAGAAGTGCGCACGGTACGGAGGACGTACGGTGCATGTTCCCTCACTGCCATATCCCTCCATCTCCCTTCCCCAGAAACAACTGTCTCTTTGCCCCTTCTTCCAGGGGTGCTTTTGTGTATTGCGTACGTGAGCACATCTGTACGCGTGTGTATAGACACACGTGTTTTCAGTTCACATGGCTTAAGTTCTCTGGTCTAAAGTTGTCAGACCAGGGAACTCTTCCTTCGAACTACTCCAGAGGTCGAGAGACAGCCATCCAGCGCTCCAGCCATTCTGTCTTGCTTCTTTCCAGGAAACTGTGACTTTGATTTTACTGTCTTGCCGTATAAACAGAGACCGATGGTGTCTGTCTCCCAGAGTGACTGATGGCTACCTTCTGGGGTGCCAGCCTGAGACCCTCACCTGCCCCTGGTCTAGCTTTTTTCAGATCATTGCTCTGGGCCAGGAGGCCCTTTGGCTGCCTACAGGAAATCTTGGGTCACATCTGATATCAAAGAACAGACTGTTTTCTCTCCCTCACCCAGCCTGTGAGCCGACACCCAGCACCATGGGCTGCCACCCAGCACCAGGCTCCATGCCTCATTCCATGCCAGTGGAGCGGAGAGTCGGGATTTAATGTCAAGTTTGGGATGTGTCAGCAGACGTCATCTAGAATAAATGCTGCTGTAATTCGGGAGTCCTGTGTCAGTGACACAGAAAGCAACTGGAACTGGACACACCTGCACATTCACACATGCGCACACACACCCCAAGCTCAGGCTTCTCCTTGGACTCTAGCTAGCGAGGGGCAGAGGCCCTGTGCACAGGACGTGAGAGGGGAGAGCCCAGAAGGGACCTGTGGGCAAACCTGTGGAAGGCTCAGCCCAGCCACATGCTGGAAGCTTCCCCGTGGACTCCTGTGCAGCAGGTCTGGGGCAGAGATCCAGATTCTTAGAACCCTGGCAGGAAAGATGCTTATGACTTGAAGAGACCGTGACACGGCTGGACACCAGGCAGTCACAGGGAACATCCCTTTCTCAGGTTTCAAGTGGGGGCCCCGGGAATTTGGTTGCGTGACTCATGGTCTCCAAATTCCCTCCAGGAGGTGTCCAGCAGCTCGGACTGCAGGGCTGGGCACTGTTGGATTCCCTCGGAGCCCTAGAGTCGGGCCTGCCTGGCACATGGGTGTGGCAACCGTGCAAGGCCGGGTCTGGGTGGGCAGGCAGGGTTTGTTGGGTGAGAGGAGGTGTGCGATTGCTCTCTGGCATGAGGTCTTGTGGACTTCGGTCCTTTGCACTGTTGTGACCCCCGGATTTTCAGCCCGGCGCTGTTCGGGAAGGAAGGGCAGCAGGAAGGGCTTTCCACGAACTTGAGATCCGGGCGGAGAGACACACGCCAGCCCCTCTGGTGCGAATGGGCGTTGCCGAGCTGGCCTGGGTCCCTTTGTCCTTCACACCCGACGCGCCTTCACGTGCCTTCGACTCCAGGAGGCCTTCCTGGGTTGCCCACCTAGCCAGAGTCTTTGCCCTCCCTCCTGTTCTGTGATCACTTCAGGTCTTACAGTGGAGCTACTTATGTACCTGTGATTAGACCGTAAACTCGAGAAGGAAAGAGCTGTCCTTGGCTCTTTCTTGAGCCACCCTGACCCTGTCAGCTCTGCAGGGAGAGTATACAGATACTTCCACATGACGTTCTTCAGCAGGAAGAATACGTAGAAGCCCTGTCCCTTAGACTGTCCCACTTGCCCTGGGCACATGGATGCCCATGTTGCCTGGGGATCAGTCCTGCTGGGGGGTCTTTTGGACTGGCTCTGGTGGGCTCTGCAGGTCTGAGGGTGGGTGCTTCCTGGCTTACGTGAGAATTCCAGGGTTGGCAGCCTCCCTGGCTCTATACCCTGCTGAGCCTGGTTTCTGCTCTGTCCCTGCACAGCTTGACGACCTGTACTTGATCGCCATCTGCCATCGCCGCGGCATCAGGTCACTGCGGGACCTAACTCCAGAGCATCTGCCGCTGCTCAGAAACATCCTCCGCCAGGGACAGGTGAGTTGCTTCAGCAAACCACATCGAAGCCCAGAGAAGTTAGACTCCAGTGTGTTCCCTGGGCTCCTCTTCTCACCCTTCCCAGAGTCTGTCTTGGAAAGGGCTGCTTCTCTCTGCATGCCAGCATCGGGGACCCTGTTCAGGTTCCGTAGGTTGAGTCACAAGGCCCTGTGTCCCCTGTCCTGCCCTACTCTCCAGCTCTACTTCCTGCCACCTGTCTGTACCCTCAGGCTCCCCTTCCCAGCCTTTCTCTGCAGGTCCCATCTGGGCTGCGCTTCTGGTCTTCACCCCGTAATCTCTTATCCCCCACATCCCAGCCCCTCCCCCCAGGGTCTCCTGCCTCGCTCACGACAACCACATCAGGCCAGAGCAGTTTCTTGGATATGCGGGCACATGACTTTGACATGCGTGTCCACGTGTATCCTCGTGTAGATTGAAAGCAGACTAAACTCTGTAGCACCTAGTGTTCTGGGACACTTTCTATGTGGGATGTTTGTTGAATCAAGTGAAATTATAGGGGGCTGAAGGGAGCCCTGGCAGCAGGGGAAGTTGGGGGAAGTGTCTGGAATCTTGGCTTGTGGTCCCGGCCTGACGTTTTGACCCTGCCCAGCTCAGTGGCCTGGGACAAGTCCCTTTACCTCTCTGGACCTCAGCGTCCGGATGGGATCCTTTCTAAATCCACCGTTCGGCGTGACTGGGTCCCAGCCTCCTTCCCCACTCTGACACATGCAGCTCTGCCTGCTGTGCCGAGGCGGCGTCACAAGGACGCCAGCCAGGAGAGAGGCCTGCCCCTTTGGCCCGCGCTGCCCGGTGCAGGGCTCTGCCCGAGCCCAGCCCTCCTGCCACTGCACCGCAGCCTGTCTCCTGCCTCCTCCCGTCTCGCCCGCCCGTGGCACACCCCTCTGGCTGCCATTGTCTTTTTGGCGTGACTCATTTCTGTTGTGGAGCCCCTGAAGCCACAGATGGCAGAGAACGATGTCTTCCCCTGGGGAGGATGACCTGCCCTAGCGGCCTGGGCAGCCTCACCTGCAGGCCATTCCTGTGCCTCGCCCTGTTGCAGAGGTCGCTGGGTGAGCCCCAAGGGCAGAAGACGGTTCTGGGACACGTGAGCCCACCGTGGAGATCTGCGTCCCCTCTCAGCTCCAAGCCCTGGAGGCTCCTGAAGCTGGAGGCTGGTGGGCACGACCTGCCCCTGAGCAAGACGGGTGGGCAGAGGGGGCCCGGGCCAAAGTAGATGCTGTTCCCTTCCGAAAGGAGCTGAGACTTCCCTGGTCTGTTTGGGAGCAGCCCTGCCCCGTCCTTCTCCTTCACCCGAGTTCTTACTAGCACGGCCACCCCAAGTCCCCCTGTCCCTGCTGAGAGAGAGCGAGGCTTCCTCGCCCACCCACGATTGATTTCGTGTGTATCCGTCATCCAGAGGAAGGGTGGCCCCCACAGTCTTGGGAATCCGGGCCTGCCCCTCGCACTAGGCCTTCTAGATTCCCAGTGTCGTGGTCAGGTGGCGTGGGGAGCCCTGATCCAGGCCACTGCCGCTCCTTTGGGGAAACAAGTCTTGACTTTGCTGCTGCCACCTGCCTCGGTGGACTTCCTGGAATGGAGGACAGAGGCTCCCAAGCAAACGGGGCAGAGAGCTGCCCGGAGGGTTCTTACTGGCTGGCCCGGGTGAGGAGGGGGGGTCTGGGTGGGGCATCCTCTGCTGTTGGGCAGCGTGATGACCCTTGACTGCCGTCCCTTCTCCTCAGGAAGCCATCGGGCAGCGCTACCAGGTGCGGGGGGACCGCCTGCGCGTGTACCTGCACTACCCGCCCTCCTACCACCACCTGCACGTGCACTTCACCGCCCTGGGCTTCGAGGCCCCCGGCTCGGCGGTGGAGCGGGCTCACCTGCTGGCCGAGGTGATCCAGAACCTGGAGTGTGACCCCAGGCACTACCAGCGGCGCACGCTCACCTTCGCCCTCCGGGCCGACGACCCCCTGCTCGAGCTCTTGCAGGAGGCCCAGCAAAGCTGAGTCAGCGTGGGGAGAAGAGCGCAGACTGGTGGGGTTTGGGGAGGGGTGGGGGTGGGGTTTTTTAATCTCCAAGTGAGTTTTCTAAGAACGTATTTGGTACTGGCTCATTCCTTGGACGTGAATAAAGTGCCAGGCTCACTCGGTGTGGCTGGCGTGGCCTGGGCAGGCAGGGGCGGGCAGAACCAGTGGGAAGGCTCGAGGAGGGTGGAAGGTCTCGGGGCGGCCTCAGCGGCCTGGTGGAGCAGCCCTGGAAGATGCTGAGGACTGTGCGCCGACCCCTGTGCGCACTGCCCGCGCTGGCTGCCCTGTCCTGACTCTGCCTCTCCGTCGCCTCCTTCCCCCAACTCTCCTTTGAGGAGTTTCCCCAAAAAACCAGACTCAGAGCCTTTCAGGAAATTATCTGTAGAGCTTTTCGCTGGCACTTCCCCCTTCCCTCCCCAGCATCGAGGTCACGCCTCCCTCCTGTGAGTCAGCCTTGTTGATCAACTTCTTGTTGGCAGCGAGAGGGGGCCGGTGCCTGGAAGTGGGAGGGCTTTAATGAGAACCACATGACACAAGCCTGAAAAGCCTTCGCCTCCGTTATCTGGGTCGGGAGTCCCTGAGTTCTTTATCGAGGCAGGAAGACAAAACAGACTCACTCTGAGCAGCTAGAAGATCAAGTGCAAAACAGCGTATGGGCGAGCAAAGTGGCACGGCCGCAGTCCCGCCGGAGCTCGGAGGGCGCGGGTTCCAGGTGTGATCCGCACCGTAGGCTCACAGGGGCTGGAGACCAGGAAGGAACCTCAGGGTGCCAGAGGCTGATGACCAGTTAGGGACCCATCAGGGGTTCCTCTGGGAGGGATGGCATCTGCCATGTCCAGCAGAGCTGGGATGGGGCTCGCAGGTACGGGCACACAGGTGAACACGGGCACTCCCTCCTCACAGGACCAGCGCAGAAACTCGGGGGAGGCAGGACGTTGGGCTCCTAAGTATAGCAGAAGGAAGCCATGAGGCAGAGGGGGGCCGAGAAGCAGGGGCTCTGGATTCGGAGTCCAGCCCCTTTCCTTGGAGGTGAGGCCCTCAGGTGGTGGCCCAGGTGCTGCCACCTGCTCCAGGCCCACACTGGCTGTTGTGTGTTGTGGAGAGCCGCACTGGCCCTCCGTGCCCTGGGAAGGAGACTCTAGGAATGGCAGGGGGTGGAGTGTGGAGCCAAAGCCTTGGGCACCTGCTCCAGGCTTCAGGGAGCTCAGACGAGACACCGCAAAGTGACCGGCCCCTCCAGTCTTCGAGAGCCCGGATTCAGGCAGGTGGAGTCGCACGTAGGAGCTGGTTCAGGTGGTGACCAGGGTGGGAAGGTACATCTCAGATGGAGTCAGCAGGCTCCGTCTCCTGGCCACACACGTCTGACCGTTTCCAGACCAAAAGCGAGTACCCTTGTGGGCAGCGACACTGGCCATTGCTGGGGTCTTGGGGCAGAGGGCTGGACGGAAGTCCTCCAGAGCAGCCTCCAGCTCGCAGGGCTCCTTCCTGGGTCTTCGCTGTGCCCATTCCAGGTGCTGGGGAAGAAATGCTGCCCTTCCCCTCTGAAAGCAGATGTGGTCCTGACGAGCAAGCACTGTCTTGGTCTCCAGCACTGCAAGGAGTGAAGCGAAGTCACCAGAGCAGGCCTCCCGACCGCGCCCCACCTGGTGCTTCTCGAGGGCTCTTGCTGCCACCCGCTCCATCCCCCCATGGAGGGTGACTGTCAGGGACTTGATGCTGCATGAATACATGTGCAGAAGGAGGAGAGATGGGACAGGCCAGGCTGGGGAGTCACAGGGCAGAGAGGGCCGTCCAAGGCACAGGCCTGCACCCTGAAAGGCGTCTTGGCTTTCCTGCGGGGCCGGCCCACTCTTCAGGCAGAGGCCTCTCCCCGGCCTCGTTTATCTTCACAGCGGATCGGAAGGGTCCCTCTCTAGACCCCACCCCTTATTTTTATGCCTGGAAAGACAAGGCTGCCTGAGCCTGGCAAGGCTGCCCGTTGGGAGCAGCCAGTGCTCCCCTGCTGTGATCTCAGAGCATGCCGCCCCTCCCTAGAGCCCAGCTCCTGGTCTTCTCACCCTGGGTGCCTCATTCTGAGAGGCTGGGCCGGGCCCTGTGGGCGCCCCGGAGGGGCGCTGGGTGGGCCACTGTGCTGAGCCCTGTGGAGACGCAGAAGACATTCTCTGTGTCTTAGTAGGGTAATCTCTTCTGTCGGACGCTCCTGGGCAGTTGTCCGGTAGCTTCACGCACATCGCCCCTTTTTGTTTCTACTCGTAACAGTCTGTCTACCTTCTGCCCCCCGCCCCCGCCCCGCTGAACTGAGGGCCTTGAGGCTAGGAGCTCTGTTTTAGTCATCTTTGTATCCCCAACACCTAGGACACTGTCTGGCTCAAAGCAACATTAAAACACTTTGTAACAGAGCAGATCATTTCATAGGACTGGCATCCTTGCCCCAGTGTACAAAGAAGCAGGCTCAGGGAGCCGTGTCCGGTGTTCCGGAGTGGATGAGCTCCAGGCAGCAGAGTCTTCCGGCCGTTTGTTACCATCTGCCCAGGACCTAGGGCGGTGCTTCACCTGTGGGAAGTGCTCCATGCACAGGTGCGGATGGAGGGGTGGAGCAGGCTTTGAATCCAGGCCTCCTGGTTCTCAGGCCAGTGGAGGCAGCGTAAGAGCCATGCTTTCCTCCTGCTATCACTCAAGAGCCCAACATCCTGCCTTCCCTGAGAGCTTCCTGAACAAGGCACAGTATCTGCAGCCCCTCCCTGGCAGCGCGAGGAGCTGGTCCTGTGTGCTCGTGTTTACTCGCGTGCCCACACGTGCGTGCGGAGTCCCTGCTCTGCCGGAGCTGTGGCAGATGTCACTCTTCCCGGATAAATGCTGGGCCACTCCACGACTGGCTTCCAGCCAGCACTTGGCCTGCTTGCTTTCTGGCCTGGCTGGAGAAGGAAAGCAGCAGTCGGAAGCACGATGGCTGTTCCTTGGCTTCTCCCCATTTGCCTCAAAGTTTCCCAACAGAGCAGAATTGCTGAGTGGTCTCTATTTGTCAACAGGAAACTAAGAAAAATAACATTTTAGCTCCATTTTCCATGTCCCTTTTGAACACAGATCTCCAAACTGAGAAACAAATCAAGAAATAATCACATACAAAGTGATATTTTAAAAAGTTTCTCTCATAATACCTCCACATCGTGAACATCCGAATATTCTATCGATGTGGGTCTGCCAAGCCTTCCTCCTCGGAAGGGACTGTCTTTATTCCAAACGTGCATATCATGTTAAAATGTCCTTTTTATAAGAAGAAGGTGATAATTAACAGTGATTGTTTTTAAAATATCCGTAGGAAAATATCGACAGCCTCTGAGTTTCATTGTTGTTATTGAATATTGGATTCTGACGTCCATGTCACCTTGAAGTCACTGAGTCTTAACCACTGTGACAAAAGAAACAGGAACTGAATTTGCTTAAACTGTTTGAATTCAGTTTGATTTAATAATGGGTTTTGAGCACCTACCTTTTTTTTTTCTTGTAAGAACCGGAGGTGGAGCTCATATGGAGCTTACAGTTTTGGGGGGAACATGGGCATTAATTATAAAGTAATTACAAAACCGAAGAGTGCCTTGAAGTTGAGGGGGCTATGAGGGCTTAAGCCAAAAGGAGCTAAACCTGTAGGCTAAAGCTTTTTCGTTTTTTTAAAGAAATAATTATTTGTTTTGGCAAATAAAAATCGAATATATTTATGGTACATGACATCACGTTCTGATGCATGTCTACATTGTGGAATTGCTAAATCAAGCTAATTAGCATATGCATTACCTCACGTACTTACCTTTTTAAAATCGTGTGAACATTTAACATCTGAGGTAATATTCCATTGTGTGTGTATATATATAAAATTAAAATCTCTGATTAATTTTCAAGTGTATACTTTGTTACTAACTGCAGTCACCATGTTGCACAGATCTCCTGAACTCACGTTTCCTGTCAAACTGTAAGTTTGTGTCCCCTGTCTCTGTTGCCCCCACCCCCACTATTCTCTCTGCTTCTGAGAACTAGATGGTTTTAGGTTCCACATGTAAGGGAGACCATGTAGTGTTTGTCTTTCTGTGTTCTAAGCTAAAACTTGATGACTGTCATCCACAGGCAAGCACTAGCAAAGGCCCGGAAGTTAGGAGATCGGTGCTGAGTGTGGCTGGGACTCAGAGCTGAGATCCAGCATGGCCATGCACACACGGTTAGAACACTAGCCATTTTCCTTCAGAACTGTGAGGAAGAAATAAAAGCCAAGGCTAAGAGGAAATTCCTATGGTTCTGTTGTCCTCTGCTTGGGAAGCAGCGTGGTCTGACTGCTCTAGCACAGAATGTGCGCCATTACTAAGTCTGGCCTTGGGCGAGTTACCCAACTGCTCATGAGATGGGAGTGATAATAGTGCTTCCCCTAGAGGGTTTTGGTGAGGAGTAAAAATAAGAGAATTTTGTGGGACATAGTATTCACTCAGTAAATGTTGGCTGCTATTTCTCTGCTGAGAGTGACCAAAAGGGTGGAATCAGAGATGTCTGGGCTGGATATTTGCTTTGGCCTGAAGGTTTGTGTCCCTCCCCAGACTCCTGTGTTGAGTTCCTAACCCCCAAAGTGATGGTATTAGAGATGGGGCCTTTGGGAGGTGATTAGGGAATGAGGGTAGAGCCCTCCTGAATGGGACCAGTGCCTCATCCAAGAGGACTCACCCTTCCTCCGTGTGAGGTTGGAGTGAGAAGGTGACTGTCTGTGAACCAGGAAGTGGCTGCTGGCATCTCGATCCTGGACTTCCCAGCCCCAGAACTGTGAGAAACACTTTCTGTGGTTTATAAGCTGCCCATTCTTTATCACAGCTGACTGAATGCACTAAGGCAGTACTACAAACAACTTCCTGATCAGAAGGGCTGTGAAGTCCTAGACTATACAGCGGAGGAACGGCAACCAAGAGACTTCGAGGAAGAACGCAAGCCAGAAACTTTCTCTGATAGATTTGGTCCTAAACAGAGGCAGGGGCTGCATGCAACGACTTCTCAAGATCTCTTTCAGCCTAAAGGTTCCTGGAATGCATCTCAGCTTTGGCTTTCGGGCAGGTTTCTAACACCGCAGCAGTGACGTCCCTGCTACTGAGAACCCTGGGAACAGCGCGGCTCCATGCCCCAGCCATATAAATCTGATAAAAATAGGAGCTGAAATACCATCCCAGAGTTGCTATTTTTAAAAGCGTCTGAGATGAGATGCTGGATGGGGTTTATTTCTTCCTCAAATGGCATCTTGCTGTTCCCTCTTTCTGGTGGGCAGGACGCTAACGTGGCTCCGTGAGGGACGGGCCAGACGCCCGTGAGGCACATTCGTCAAGCGGCTCCCTGGCTGCCGCCCCCACCTGCTCCTGCCGAGCAGCAGCCGCAGGGCCAGGGCTTCCCAGGTCTGGAAGCACCGGACCTCTCCACACCCCTTTCTGCTGTCTCGCTCTGCTCCTGAGGTTGCCCTCGCAGAGAGGTGTCCTGCGTCTTCCACAGGAGATAGGAGCGGTAAGAGGGAGGCAGAAGAAAGGGGCCCAGAGGTGGCCTGGCTGAGACGGGGACTCAGACCTGCTGTTCCTCGGGATGCCTTGCCCCACCCTGCACAGCTAACCTCCAAGGGGAACCGTCCCAGGAGCCCCGCCTGTCCCAGCACAGTGCCTCTTGCTGAGCAACTCATAGTGTCTTGTGGACGGGGCACAGGGGTGCCATGGAGTCGAGGGGAGCTCCAGAATCCAGTGCCCAGGATCAAAAAAGCATGAGGAAGTAAAAAGAAGACGACAAAGAAAAAAAAAAAGCACTAGAATTGCATCCCTCCTGCCCCACGATGATAGGGCTTCTAGGCAGTGAGCTAAGCTTCTGGCTGTGCTGTTAAGAAACTGGGGAGAGATCATGAGTAAGCAGTCGGGGCCTGAGGGAGGAGACCGGAATTACTGTTAGCTTCTGGGCACCTGGCAACCCAGCCTGGGATAAGCCGGGGGCGGGGACCTGAATACAGCTTACAGGTTAGAAGAGGCATTCCATTCGCATTATACAGCACACACTCACATAGCAGGTTATACTTTCAGGCAAATTCACTCGGTTGCCTGATTTAATACCAACAATAGCCTTTTGAATAAGCATAGTTATTTCCTTTTTTTTTTTTTTCTGTAAGAAAACTAAAGCGATTTAGTAGCCGAGGCAGAGTTGGAACTCAGGTCTCCAGGAGCAAAAGTTGGTTCTTGAGTTCACTCTTCTGGCAGAGTGAAGTTTACATGGTTCATAGTCAGAACTGCCAACTGTGTTTGGATCTGGTTCATCAAATAGCCAAGCTTAGAGGCCAGGCCGATTCTTGGATCAGCTCTGCCAATGGCACCTTGTCACCGAGGACAGTTGCTTATGCTCTCGGGGCCAGTGTTCCTATCTGTAATTCAGGGAGCATCTTCCCTCTCCCTCATGGCTTGCCCAGGGCAGGACTTAGTCACTCTGCTCTTCATACCCAGCTGAATTCCAGGTCAGGAGATGATATGCAATAAATATTTGTTGAATGAATGCTTGACTGATTAAGCCAAAGACACCACCAAAACAGAATTAAGTTAGACACTGGTGAAATGCCAATGCAAGGCATGATTTAGGATGGAACACAGCCATCTGTGGAAGAACTTGGAGGCCGCCTCTCCTCACTTCACCCATGCAGAGCAGGGCTTCCTGAGTTACAGGTTCTCAACAGATAAGCCCTCCGGCTTCAGCTGTATCAGGTTTTGAGTTGCCACTTCTCTGCCCCTTGCACTTAATCACATCCTGTCCTGCCTTATTCTTGATGGGAGTCCGCTGTGAGCCTTCTCCCTGCAGCTGGATGGTAAGCTTCCTGGGACAGGAACTGGGTCCCCAGCACTGGGCCATTCCCATCGGGGCTCAGTAAACACTGTGCTGACCTACGAAAGGGACTGTCTCGAGGGGCCGTGGATTGTCCTGCGGGGCGACTTCTGTTCTCCTCCAGCCTGGGCCGTTCCCAGGTTTTCTTGGGAAATGCCTGGACCCGAGGAACCAGGGGGAGGCCTGTGGGGCTTCCCCCAGAGGCAGGATGCCCGGCACCTTCAGTGAGGAACGCAGGTTGAGAAGCCAGGAAGAGTCACAAGTGAGGGGTGCAGGAAGCACTTCGGAGGCCACAGGCCCAGACCAGGGCAGAGGAAGGGCTCGAGTCTCTCTGTCCAGGGCACCGGCTGCCTTGCGTGCCTGGGGCATAGGAAGGAACAAGGCCCTCCGTGCCCCATGCCTCGGTTTCCCCAGCGAGGGAACAGCACGCTTCCGGCGCGGGCCAGCAGAGACCCTTCCTCGGGTCTCACCGTCCCCGGCCCAGAGGCTGCGCTGGGCAAGCCCGTCCCGGCGCCTCCCCGGCCCTGCGCTCCCCCATCCGGCCTGCTCTTCCGCCCCTCCGCGCCCCCTCGGCCCGCAGCCGGCCACGCCGCCCCGGCCACGGCTCCCCCCGCGGGCGCCGCTCTGCGTGTGCGCAAGCGTGTCCGGCCCCTTCCCCGCCCCGCGGCCGGGCGCCCGCCCTCCCCGCCGGCGGCCTCGCCCGCTCCCAGGCCGGCCCTGCGCCGGGACCGGGACCGCGGCCGAGGAGCCGCCGCGCCGCCGGGTGCGCCTAGCGGACCGGACCGCCCCGCCCGCCCCGCGAGGGTGAGTACGGCCTCGGGCCGGGGGCGGGCGCGCGGGGTCCCGGCCCAGCCTGCCCTCGGGGTGGTCCGGCCCCGCACGTGGGCGCAGCGCGGGCCGGGGGCGGCCGCAGCCCTGGGAGCTGCTTCCCGGTCCCCTCCCTGGACCGGTTTTCGCGGGAAGCTGATTCTCCTCGCTCCGTGGCGCGAGCAGGAAGGACAGTCCTCGTCCCGGAAAGTTTCTGCCCCCGCAGCCCTGCGCCCGGGCCGAAGAGGCGTCCCCACCTCCAGCATCTTCCCAGCGATGGTTTCTCCTCCCACAGCCACCCCATCAGGTCGGGCACACGTGGGCTGGCCTTGCTGGAGGTGACAGGCTTCGCAGGGTCCCTCTGTGTTCAGGAGCCGCAAGGTCGCTGAGCGGGGCCCAAAGGTGGGGTTGCCAGCTGGAGGCTGGCCCTGCCCAGGGCCCCAGGGCCACGTGGTGGGGGTCCTTGGGCCTGGGCCACTGTGCCTCAGAGCCGCCTGGGTGGTGGGCAGTGCGGAGGGTGGGGGGAGGGGAGGGTGCTGAAGCTGGGGGCAGAGCCCCTGGGCTCGGCTGTCAGCTCTGGGTGCCTGCTTGAGCACTTGCTGGCAGGGACCCCCGGCCAGCCCAGAGCTGCCAGCATGTCGGCCAGCACTGCCCCTCCATTCCCAGTCCTGGGGAGGCCCCGTCTGGTGTGAGGACTGACCTGCTGTGGGGGCTTCTTCTGTTCTCCAGACTGGTCCCGAGGGCCTGGCTTAGGGGGCTGCTGCCAGATGGCTGGGGGTGTAGGCAGCTTTGGGTGCCCAGCTGTGCCCTGCCTGACCTCCAGACCACCCACAGGCTGGCACCCCCACCCCAGGCTTCTAGCGGAAGCCTGTACTTGGCAGGGTGGAAGCCAAGTTCAGGCAGACTTATTGGAACCTTGGGAACGGGCGTGGTGTGGGCTGGGTTCTCACAAGAGGCGCAAACCAGTGCTGCTCTCTGGTGAGCTGTGCGGAGGGCGGCGCAGACCCTGCCCTCCCACCCTCCTCCTCTAGGCCCTGGCCCGGCATCTGCCGGGGAGATTTTAAATGAGTTGGCATGTGTTATTGCTTTGAAAGGTGCCTGGTGGAGGAAAAACTATGCAAACGTTTGCCGGTAGTAATATCTCCCCCACACTCTGCTCTCCAAAGCTGCGAGGGTGCCTGGGAGGTGCCAGCTGTTTGGGGCCTAGAAATCAACTTGTGGGTTTTTGGCTTGCCGGGGGCTGGTGTGGGAATGCCCTGCCCAAGCCGCGGTGGCCCAGGGTCCTCCGATGCATTTCCTGCTCTGCTCCTCCTTCCACTCCCAGGGTGCTCCTGGGCCCTGTCCCCTCTGCTAGGCGGCCCCATGGGCCCTGGGCTCCATCAGGAAGTGAGGGAGATCCAGGAGTTGGGGCCAGCCTCCCAGACTCTGAGATGACACGGAGTTAGGCGGTGGGCGTAGAAGTTGGAAAGTAAATTAGGGGCCAACTGCTTGGACTTTGCGCTAAGAGAGCATCTTTAGCTTGGGAGTGGGTTGCTGCTCGGAGACAACAGGGCCTTCCTTCCCCACGAGTCGAGGGCCCAGGCTGAGGAAGCCTGTGGCGCCTTCTGGGCTGCCTTCCCTCCCTCCCTCACCCCCTTCCCTACCCGGAGCAGTGACTCACTCCCCACCCCTCAGAAACAGTGCTGTGGCCTCTCCACCCCGCTGGCCCCTTTAGACTCCTAGGATCCAGTTTTTTGGGTAGAACCAAGAATCTGCTCCTTTCTGAAATTGTAAGAAATCCTGGAAGAGCCCTCCCTCCCTTCACCAGGTTGGAGCAGAGAGGCCAGGCCCCCTTTCCGTGCTCCATCTCAAGCTGTGGTCACTCCGTAGTCACCCTGAGCTGGCCAGTGTCTCCGAGTGTCTCCTCAGAGGCCGCCGCAGAGGTCGTTCCTCTGTGAATTCCTCCTCTCGGAGTAGCTCGAAGGTTTGCACCATCCGTTGCAGGGAAGGGGTCACCCTGCCACAGACAAACACGGCGAGCTTCGTGCCTGCCAGGCCACAGACCCGGGCTGGCAGGGAGAGGAGCCTGCGGAGGTGTCCACTGAGGGTGGAGTTCCTCGGAGGTGCGCCCTGGACGCCGGAGAGCTGGGCGGTCAGTGGGGGGCACCTGCTCAGCCAGGCGGGCGCCTTCGACCTCTCCCTGCAGCAAGTGCTGCTGGCGGCTGGGCTCCTGTTGCTTGCTCCTCCCGCCCTCAGGACCCTCCTTTCTTCTCAAGACCCGGCGCCTTGCCCCGAAGCTTTTGGTTTCCATGAGGAAATGGTGAGGGCGGGCAGACTGGGGGAGTGTGGTCGTTATTTCCCCTTTCTCCTTCGTTGCCCCCTTCCCAGAGGTGTTCAGTGCTTCTGTGTGAGTGTTCTGGGCGCCCCTGCATGAGCTCCTGGCTGTCCTTGCCTCAGAGTCACCCCGACCCCTGCCCCGTTCCGGGGATGTGCCTGAGTCACCTTCATGCTGCAGAGGCAGCCTCCAGCGGGAGCAGCGGCGCGTCCTGCCCAGGCCCAGCCACGTGTGGTGGGCCTCTGACTGCAGACCTGAGCCCAGGGGCTGCCCGGGCCGTTGTTTTTCAGGGTCAGGAGGGTGCGAGTGTCCAGAGCCACGGCTTTCCTTTTGGTCCCTTGCAGGGACCAGGAGACCCATATCCAGGCCACAGACTGCCCTGCACAGCGATGATGTGATGGTCTGAACTCTGGAGCCCTGGGCTCCGCTCCTGGCCCGGCAGGGACGCAGGTGCTGCTGCTCGGGCTGAGGTGAGGCGAGGGCCTCGCTGGGCCCTCGGTTTCCCATCTGGCCTTGAGTGCGAGGAGGGCCTGGCTGCAGAAGCCCGGTCGCACTGGGATCGTAGGATAGACCCTTCTCCCCGCCTGAGCTCGTTCAAGGATCTTGCTTTCCTGTTTAGAGGAGGCATCTAGGAAGAGTCCAGGGACCAGTGTGGAGGGTGCCGGGCCAGCACCCTGCTGTGTTTCTGCCTGGAGTCCAAACCTTCCTCCAGGGTGTGGGTTCCAGGCACTGCGGCCATGCTCCTTGTGCCCTGGGTCTGCCCTGTGTCCTCTGCCGGTTACAGCATGGGTGAACATCGGTCCCCATAACAAAAAGGTCTTAGCAAATGACGAAAATAGTTACCACTTACCAATCAAGCACTTATTAAAAGGCTGGCCCAATAAACTTAAAAAAAAAAGATGTGCTAGACGCTTTACCACACTTCATGTGAGCCTCACGCCAATGGGCCTGTTATTAAGCCCACGTGTAAATGAAGAAATGGAGGCGCAGAAAGATTAACTACTTGGCCAAGGTCACACAGCTGACCTTGATCGCATAGCTGAGCTAGGACTCAGATCCAGGCTGGCTTCCGGAACCCGCGCTTTTCAGCGCCGTTCCCACCTACTTCCCGAGCTTGCCCATCCCATCCTGTGACAGAGGGAGAGGCCGAGGGTCCAAGCTGTGAAGGTGTTTGCTCAGGCCGTAGTGTGCTATCGAAGGGCAGGACTCAAACCGGGCTTCTGCTGTCCTGAGCCACACGCCTCTCCCTGCCCATCCCCTGGGCCCAGGCGATGGGTGAGGCAGGTTCTCTGTTCTGCTCCCTCCCCTCCGCCCTCCTTCCTCCTTCCCTGCCTGCCCCTCCCAGACCCCTCCTCTCCAGCTTTCCTCATAATTGCTTCCATCTGGCCTGCCTGCCAGGCTTATTCCTTGGAAATGCGGCTCCTAGCTGCTGCCCACAGGGCTGCAAGGCCTCACCGGGCAACCCCAGAGACACTTCTGGAAAGAGAGGGGACTTGCTGGGGTCTGAGCATGGGGAACCCCGCCAGGGTGGAAGCTCCTGGGGTGTGACATCCCCAGATTCCTGCCAGGCAGGAGCACCTTTGCAGCCTGGCTCTGCTTGACACCCCACCCTGGGCTCCCCAAAGACCTGATTCCCCACCCGACGTGGCGAGCTCTCTTCTGCCCTGCAGACAGGTCCCAGCAACCACAGCCCTGCCTGTTCCCTAGCGGTTGCTCAGGTCAGGAGGAGGGATGCCTGGCAGGAGAGAAGCTGGGGCCAGTGGGGGCACACCCTGGGTTCCCGCTGCTGGGAAATCGCTGGGAGGGAAGCCTGCTGGTGACGAAGGCTGGGGGATCGGGGTGCTCTGGGCCTGGGAGAATGGAGCTGGCTTGTTGCATTTAGTCCTAAGCAATTAACTCAAAAACAGGGAGATGAAGCCTCATATTTTGCCTCGATATAAAATAAAATTAGTACATCCTAATATTGCATCTGATACTCTATTGGCTCCCTTGCCTAAGACTCTGCACAGCTGGGTGGGGAGAGAGACCCGGTGGGTCCTTAGTGTGGCCCTCTGGAGATTTCAGGTGCCTCTGCTCTGGAGGGGGCAAGTTCCCCATCGCTGCAAATATCCGAGCATCGGCTGGTGACCTTGACGGGGCAGTGCAGAGGAAACAAGCATTGGCTAAGGCACTCTTTTGAGACATTTTCCTTCCTGATGTTTTGGGATTTTAATGTAAGCTCCAGGAACCTGTCTGTCTTGTTCACCAGGCATTATATTCTTAATGCCTAGAATGATGTCTGGCAAATAGTAAGTGCTCAGTAAATATTTGCTTGATGAACGAATAGAAGATGTAGCTCCAGTATTCTAACTTTGTCTTTACCATGTCTTTACTTTGCTTCCTTCTCCTCCTAAAGGGGAGGGAGAAGAGCAAGCCTTTAGCCTGTGAGCTGTTTCCCAAAGAAGGGCTTGGCCTCAGCCATGTGCTGCCTCCTTGGGGCTCTCTGTTCAGATGCCAGGGAGGTAGGCAGGAGCCCAGGTGGGGGCTGGGCAGGAGTCTGTCCCCTGAGGAGGACATGTGTCCATTCCACCGACCCCAGGGTCAGAGGGTCTGTACCTGCCACCTCTCTGCAGTAACCGTCAGGTCCCTGTGCAGATTGGTCCTAAGCTCACCTGCCGTCCCTCCATCAGACCTCTCTTCCTTATTCAGGGCCCAAGGAAGGCGCACGTGGGGTGTAACCCTCATTTGGGTGGCATCTTAGGAGGAGGGGTTCACCCACCTTGGCTTCAGCATGGACAACTCCACTTTTATTCCTTCTGCATATTAGATTTCCACTTAAAATTTCCTTTGAAACTGGGACATAGGGTTTCTTGGCTTTAAATTTTTCTTTGAAAACCCTCGTTGGGCTCCAGTGAGACTGCTCTCGTTTCCTGCTGGCACGCCACGTGTGCTCCCACCGTGCCCCGGGTGGTCTGGGCACTGTTAGTAACGACCCTGCCAAATGGCGGGTGTCCTTCAGCACCACCTCAAGCCCTGTTCTGGGGATCCTCCCTGACTGCCCGGCAGCCTCACTTCCTCCTCCCGCATTCCCTCCTCCCTGCAGGTCCCACGCCTGTGGCAGGGAGGGGACCCTCCGTGGGATGAACCCAGAGGCAGGGAGGGGACCCTCCGTGGGATGAACCCAGAGCGGACCTCAGGGGACAGGAGCTGAACCAAAGGGCAGGGCCCCGGGGTGGTGGTGTGGTGCCCAAGATTTGTATTCCTCCGGGCAGGTGGTAGCCTTGGGCAGAGCACGCCTTTGTTGGCCTCCATTTCCTGCTCTAGAAATTAGCACTTCTTAACGAGACGGGATGTCAGATAACGCCCAGCGCCCTGAATCCGGCACTCCATAAATGCTGGCTGCCTTGCTCTTCCAGGGTAGGGCCCAGAGACTGAAGATCGTCTACTTTCTGTCACTCTCCAGCAATGTGACCTCAGGCAGGTCTCTGGCCACCTCACGCGATTGTGATACACAAATGGGAGAAACATTTTTCAAGCTGGGAGAGGCCTCCCCAGATGGTGGGGCAGGACCCGCGACCGCCGTGCTCACCCTGGCGACCGCAGCACCTGGCACCCGCTGACGCTCAGTAACTGCTCCGTAGATATCTCTTTCTGCAAATGAGGGAGCAGAGACTCAGAGAAGTGATTTACTTGTTCAAGGTCACAAAGTGTGTCTCTCCGCGGGCAGGGAGGAGGCAGGGGACTGCCCAGCTGGGCTGAGCCTGTGGCCTGCCCTGGTCTCTCCCTCCACCCCGCCTTCCCATCCAGCATGTCTGTTCTCTGGCCCCAAAGATCTGGGATTGTTGAGGCTGAAAGCCCCTGGGGCATGGTGGGCCCCTAGGACTGGGCCGGCTAAGAGGAGTGGTCTGAATGTCCCCCACGCTGGGCTGGCTGGCTGGGAGGGCCAGGTCTGAAGGGTGGCCGAGGAGAGGTGTTGATGGAGCATGGGAGACTGTTCTTTCTCCAGCTTCCTGAACTTCCCTCTTTCCTGTCCCTCTTTGGTCCCATTCTCTGCTCTTTTTTCCACACCTTTCTGTTTTCCTTCTCTTTTCCCCTTGATTCTCTCCCCTTCTTCAGTGATCTGTTCTCCTTTGTTTGGCCTCCTCTCCTTTCTTTCCTTCCCCGACCCTCTGACCCTCCCACCCCCAGGCCTCAGCATTCGGTTGTCCTTGTTGTGGCCGCTGGCCCTGGGGTGGCTGGGTTGGGCTCCCGGAAGCACCAGGCCTGTTCACGGGAACCTTCACTGGGAGTCCCAGGGACAGGAGGCTCCGGCACCGTAGAGCGAGCTTGGCTCTTGTGACATGGCGTTGGGAAAGGGACCGTCCCACACAAGTGTGCAGCACTTTGATCTCCGGCTCAGCTCCCTGGGCCGTCACTCGCCTCCTTGGCACCTTCCTGGACAGGAAGGCAGGATCTCGGCCTGCTGGAGCTCGCTGGCAATTTCCCTGCCTCTGACCCACACCCTCCACCCTCCTCTCGCCAGACCTCAAGCTCTTTCCCGGAGAGGTCCCTCTTAGGATGCAGGGAGTTGGCCAGAGCACAGAGGAGATTTCTGTTCACACCCCTTCCAGGTGAACACACAACTGCTCGCGCTTGGGCCGATGCATGTCTGTGTGTGTACACGCGTGCCTAGAAGTGTGCAGATGGATGTGCAAGAGAAAGCACACGGGCACGCACCCTCCTGTGGACGAGAATGCGGGGTGCGGTTGTGCAGCCCACCTTGCAGGCTCGGTGCTGTGCTGCCCACCCCTGGCCCAGAGCTTGCCTCTGTGGTGTCCGCGACCCTGGCTTTGTGCTGTGGCTTTGTCCTGTCTTAGGGGCCAGCTGTTCCCCTGCTGTGGTCCCATACAGTGGTGACTGACCCCTGGCCACCCATTCAGCCGCCTGGGGACCCTGCGGCCAGTGTTCGTCCCCCACCTCCCAAAATGGAAGCTTGTAGGGGCTCCCTGCCCGGAGACTCGCCCTTGCCAAGGCAGAGGGAATAGGGAACAGCTGCTTTGGCCGATTCCGGCTCCGTATGGATTTGGTTTGACAACAAAGCTCCCTCTGTGTGTTCTCAGGCCTGTTACATAAGCGGGAGGAGGAGGTGGAGATGGGACCAGGAGACACCAGGGTGGGATGGCTGGACAGGAGGCAGGGCCAGGAGGACAGAGACCACCTCGCGCTCGCACTTCCTCCTCGCGGGGCGGGAAGGGGGGAGAGCCCGGGTCCCCTGACCTGAGCCTGCTGGTGCTCTGTCTTCGTCTCCTTTGCCCTTCCCGCCAGGCCCGGACTGGCTGAGGAGGGGCTGTGGGGCCAGGTGAGGTTTGGGGCTGGCCTGAGAAGCCAGTCCTTGGCCCCTCCTGTACCTGCACAAGTTCCGTGAGAGGAACCCTTCCCCTCCCTTGCTTGGGCTCCTCTTCCCCCTGGTTCCCGAGCCCCTCCCTGGTCAGGAGGGCCACCAACTGCAGCCTGTGCTGTGCCTGGCCAGGCTGGTCCCGGGGCACCTTCCCAGCTCCTTGGCCCAGCTCCCTGCGCCCCCTCGGCGAGCAGACATGCTCTTCCCACCGTCACTGTCCAGATGGAGTGAGAGCAGATGTTCTCTTTGTGGAGCAGCTGGACTGACAGCCCTGCAAGGCCAGGTGAGCTGGCCGGGCTTGGGCATGTTCCTGGGCAGGGCTGGGGGCTACCAAGTCCTGGGGCCTGGACCCTTCAGCTCCTCCTGGGCTGGACGAACAGGCAGTCAGATGGCCGGGAGGAGTGTCGGGCCTCTGGGCTGCCCACCTTCAGATGGGGCCAGGCTCCCCATGGGGACTTGCCTTCCTGGGTTTTTTCAGAGTCTGCCCCATCTCTGTGCCTCAGTTTCCCTGAGTTGTTCCTGGCACCAGGCTTCCTTGGGAAGAGCGTCTGGGTTTATCCTGGCCCTAGGGTGGTGCTGGCCCCCAGGCTGCACTGGCTTGAGGGGCCATGCCCTCCCAACTTAGCAACAAGAACAGTTCTGAAAGGATGGGGGGGGCGGGTGGCCAAGGCCTCAGATAACCCAGCACTTGGGGCCTAATGGGTGACAGAAAACCCAGGGTTCTGGCACGTGGGGTGACCCCCGGCCCAGCCCTCAGCGAGGTAGGGTTTCTGCGTGGGGGCATTCTGGGGGACCCTGGCCTGGCTGCTCTGTGGAGAAGTGGGTGTGGGCACAGCCAGACCTGCTGAACCAGCCCCCGTCTCTGGAATCCTCTGTCCCCAGGCCCTGACCGGCCTGAGTCTTGCCCGCCCATCGCCTCACCCAGGTGTGGGTGCTGGATGACCTGAAATTGCTGAGGCCTCGGGGCCCGAGCCCAGAAGGTCTGAGCAGACTGGCCGGGCAGCTGGGGGAGGGCCTCGGAGCTTCCGGATTTGGGTGCTGCCTGGGCCCAGAGGCCAGTCCCTGTGACTCAGACTAGGACAGGTGCAGAGAGGCCGGGACAGGCAGCAGGATGGTGAGTGTGTGCTGCGGGGCTGCCGTCCACGGGGCAGCAGCCTCGGCTGGGTCACAGGCTGCCCCAGGATACTTGCCAGCCTGGCCGGGACACCCAGGGGTGTGGCTGGGGCTCCTGTCACGCATGTTCCTCCCCTCCTCTCCGGGCCCCTGCCTCTCCCTTGCAGCCCCCGGCCCAGGTACTCCTGAGCATGACAGCCCTGCGGGAGCCCGGGGGTCCTGGGAGCTGGGCTTGGCTGGTGGGGGGGCAAAGGCTTCCCTTTCCCCAACTTCGGAGCTGGAGAGGCCCGGAGGGCTGGCATGGCCACTCCCTGCTCCTCTGAGGCCCAGGCTGCCTGGCTGGTAGCTCCAGGGACCTGTGAGCTGACAAACAAACGCGGCTGGAGCGGAGCTGAAGGGGCAGGCGCCGTGGGCCGGAGGGGACGCACGCAGCTGCTCAGCCTGCCCCGGGCCACAGGGATGGGGGAGCTCAGCGCCCTGGCCGAGGGAGCCCCTCAGGGCCCAGGAGCTGTATGTGGGGCTGGGGCCGGGTGGGCAGGGAGGGAGGGGGCTGGGGGGCCGAGGGAGGGAGGCGGGTGTGTGTGGAGGGGCCGCCGTGTCCCAGAGCAGCCTGTGCGGGTCAGAGAGCCGCGAGGGTCAGCGTGTGAGTTGTCCCGGGACAGAGGGGGTTGGCTTGGGAGGGGCTGCCTGTGCCTCCCGGCTCTGGGGCGTGCATGGGCGGTGGGTGCTGAGACAGATTCACCTTCCGTACTCCCTCATGGGGGCTTGGGGAGCCCCAGGCGGAGGTGGATCACCCGAGCCCCAGCCAGCCCCTACCAGTGTTCCTCCTGGCCGCCTGGGGCCATCACTCAGAGCCCCGGGGCTGGTCTTCTGCAGCGGCTGCTGGACCACTGGCCGTGCCTCCCCCCCCTCGGGCCTGCCCTTCCTTGAGGGGCGCGCTGACCGTGGGACACTCCCCCAGGCGGGCCTCCCTTGCTGCCATCTGTTCCAGGGCACGCAGGGGCTGCTCAGGGGTGGAGGCCTCGGTTCTGCTTCCTGCCCCCACCCCCTGGCCCACATGTGCCGCCCTCTGGTGAGCCCGGTTCCCTGCGCCCCTCAGCCCTGCTGGGCTCCTGATAGGAACTCGGGTGAGGACCCTCCCCTGCCGTCACCCACAGTCCTCCTTGTCGGAGCCACCAGCGCGTCCACGCTGTCCGTCTCAGTGCTGAGCAGGGGTCCTGGAAACGGGTCCGCTCCGTGAGGGGCACTGCCCGTGGGCAGAGCACGGCGGAGCTGAGGGAGCGCCGCCCAGGGAGGGCACATCTCTGGCTCAGGCTGAGAGGATCTGTGCCCTTCGGGGAGGCCGGGTCAGGCGGAACTCCAGGAGTTGCTGCCTGGGGACGCGGGGGAGGGGAGAGTGCCTTCCCCAGAGGGGCCGCCTCCCTCTGTCCCCTCATGTGGTCCCCACCCCTGCAGTGAGCCCTGGAGTCCTGGCTGGTGGGTGGGTCTGCCTCAGGGCAGGGCCCCGGAGTAGCACAGGGACTGGACCCCGTGGGCAGGAGGAGAGGCGGGTGGGGTTGCAGTCGTGCTGGGAGTGACCACTCTGCCCCCTGCCCTGGGTGAGTGACCCCGCAGCGTGTCTCACCGTCACGTGGTCTCTGTCCTTCCTTGTCTGTCCTGCATCTGTCCCACCGAGGTGTGACCCCTGAACGCAGCCTCGTCAGCTTGTTCTCTGCTCTGCCGCACAGCCTGAGACGGTGCCCTGCATGCGGCAGGCCCGTGGTCCCGTGGCTCCTGTGTCTGCTGCCCTGCACAGCCTTGCTGTGTCCCGGGAGCCCTTGGACGGGGTGGCAGACTGGCACCTCTGAGGAGCAAGCAGGGAAGGAGGAGCATGTCTTTCAGGGCTCTGCTGGGACCACACATGGCTGGTCCTCTGGTGAGCTCACTTTAGAGTGCCGGCTGCTGCCCTAGAGTTAGGGAGTGGGCACAGCTGGACCAAAGGTGGCAGGAGCCAGTTCTGCAGAAGGCACACCTGCTTATGACAAGGATTTCCTTGTGAGCTCGTGGGAAATGACATGTAGAAAGGTAAACACTGATGGGCTGGCTCTGCCAGCTTCTCCACGGGTGCTTTGGGCAAGGTTACGGTCTGTGCACACCCTCATCTTTGCCCTTTGCACTGAACTGTTCTTAACTTGAAGTGGGGAGGAGGGAGTAACCTCTTCTGTCTTTTTCTTTTTTGAGACAGAGTCTAGCTCCGTCACCCCACCTTACGTAGAGTGAGTGCCGTGATCGTAGCTCACTGCAATGCCAAACTCCTGGGCTCAAGCAAACCTCCTGCCTCAGCCTCCCAAGTAGCTGGGACTGCCGGAGTTCACCACCACACCTGGCTAATTTTTTCCTATTTTTGATAGAGATGGGGGTCTCGCTCTTGTTCAGGCTGGTCTCGAACTCCTGACCTCAACTGATCCTTCCACCTTGACCTCCCAGAGTGCTGAGATTTCAGGTGTGAGTCACTGCGCCTGGCCTGGGAGTAAACTATTCTGAATGAGTTGTTGCTGCTAGTCTATATAGAACTTTTGTGTAAATTAGGAATAGTAACTCCTCTAGTTGGACAAGCTTCCATCAAAGTTACAATTGGGCAGAGGGAGGACTGGACTTCAGCCCTACTGGCCTCGCCGGCCAGGCTGTGATTAAACAGTGTGCATTTTGTGCCACACTCACACTGACGATGTTTTAGCCAGAGTTCGAGTTCCGGTGTGTGAGATCCCAACGTTTATATTCCTTATTTGTTCTTCTGCTCCTCTTTTCTCTCCAGCAGATTTTCAGTTGGTACATATGGTGCTCAGCAGTTTAAGAAAGTTAAACAATACAAAAGGGAATGTGAGAAAAAGAAAATTTTTCCCTGGGTAGTCCTCAGGGCTACCCTTTTGAGAGGCAACCACTTTAATTTTTTCTGCATCTTCCTGAATGGTCTGTTCATAAACAGACTTACGTATGTGTGGGTGTGACTGTTTCGTCACGGCACATTCAGAGTTACAGAGGTCACTGTTCTCCACCTGCGCTGTAAATTTTGTGAGTGTGTTTTGGGAGCCGCTTGCTGGCACACACGGGCTCATATCCTCTTTTTCACAGCTGCGTAGTGTTTCATTTTCTTGCCCCAAGGCTTTAAACAGATTGTTTGTGCAGAGATTTGAAGTTGCTTCCATCTTGCGCAGTCGGAAAAAGTGCCATGGTAAAGATCTCAACAGACAAGTCTCTGCGCAAACACAGAAGACTTTGCTGCAGAATAAACTTCTGGCCATGGACCGAATCCTCTCCCTGAAGGTGGCCTTGGTTTTCTCTTCCCATGTGGGTCTGTGAGAGGCCCGTTCCCCTCCCACCCCACCCGCACCCGGAAGCTCAGACCTCTTGTGGTTTGCTCCTGTGATTGATGAGAAATACCGTCTCAACACTGGAATTTTAAATGTAGATGAGTGTCTTTTCCTATGTGCCATTTTTTTTTCTTATCTACAGTAAAGTGTATATTCATGGCCTTAGCCTATTTTAAAAATTTCATCTCTTGCTTTTTTTCCTTTTAAATTTTCATGAGCATGTTATAGGCTTAGGGAATTAACAGATACGTTGCAAATATATTTCTTTTTTTTTCTTTTTTTTTGAGACAGAGTCTCACTGTGTTGTCCGGGCTAGAGTGCCGTGGCATCATCCTAGCTCACAACAACCTCAAACTCCTGGGCTCAAGCGATCCTCCTGCCTCATCCTTCCGAGTAGCTGGGACTACAGGCATGCACCACCATGCCTGGCTAATTTTTTCTATATATTTTTAGTTGTTCAATTAATTTCTTTCTAATTTTTAGTAGAGATGGGATCTCGCTCTTGCTCAGGCTGGTTTCGAACTCCTGAGCTCAAACAATCCGCCTACCTCGGCCTCCCAGAGAGCTAGGATTACAGGCGTGAGCCACTG